>LKNJ01000024.1:1945-44256 GCA_002120245.1 Maccullochella peelii
AAGTACTCAGAAGCAGCCATGTGGTGGATGTTCGGCTCATCTGAACTCAATCAGCCTCCTTTTTTAAATCACTGACCTTCTTTTCAGAGTGCTGTGATATAAATGACGATGTGCATCACATGTGGCTCTATTCTGGCTGCTGCATCATCATCGTGTTATGAACTTTAAAGCAGGCAAATCATCTGTTTGTGCTTTCATTACATTTCATCTAGTGAACAATCACTCATTATTATATCCTGCAACATTCATCATTCATAATCAATAAAAACAGAAGAGTTTGGTACCACTTTCTCATAAGATAATCTATAAGGGGTTTGTAAGTTGTAACTAATTACTGTATTAACAGTTAATAGATAAAACCCATTAATATGAGCATCTTTGGGAAAGATATCTCTTGCTGTTGAGTAATTAATCGTTCAGTCATTTTCTAAAATGTCATCATGTCTGCAGTCAATACAGTAAATATTAATAAGTCGTAAATAAAGGGTAAGAAAAAAGTTGCACCAGTTAAGCAGTTACAGCCACAACTACATTAATAAACACTTAAAAATGTGGTGTTCTAACCACATATGAGTTGTTTATATACTGTTGTGCTTTATATATTAGGAGTTCAGAGTCAGGGTCCTGCTAACAGAGGATGGACTCCAGTCACATTTCTTTCCACAACCCAAAAGTTGTTCTCAATATTATTAAATTAATTCATAGAGCATCGGTATTTTTAATTAATAAAGCTATGTAAACTCTTTCATAGAGGATGCGTCCCTCCTCCCCGCCTGGTTTTATTCTCTTTCAGATTAATTGAAAAGTTAAACAATGAAGTTGAAATGAATTAGGAAGCTTTGAGAGGCTGCAGCTGGCTGCTTGTCTGTTTTTTTCTTACTTGCCAAAAGAAAGCAGAGTTTGTGAAACTGGTTGAGGAGCATGTAACTGCCANCCCCCCTCCCCAAAAAAGGGCACTACACGTTATATTAACGTAAGCCCTGAGGAACACTGCATACTGTGAACTTTTGCACATCCTCAGCAAATATTTTGCACATCCTGCACTAATTGTATAGCTCTCCATATCCATATTATTGTACAGTGTGTTTTGTTTCAAATTTTATCTTATTTCATTTATTTTATATTTCTTCACATTGTTTATAGTGAAATTCTCTATTTGACATTTGTATTCTTGCTTTTTCTTTATTATGCACCAATTCACCAAAGCAAATTCCTTGTATGTGAAAACCTACTTGGCAATAAATCTGATTCTGATTCTGAACAGTCCTCCAAAAATATCAGCCAGGAGCAGTAATTTGAAATTCAGCAGGTCAGCCTACAATGTGAAAACAGCCTTTCATAGAGAGTTAGAGAGGGAGAGATGTGAAAACTAAAAAACAGAAAAGTGAATATGCATACAAGCTTTATGGCTCTTCTTTCCTTTATGAAGCTAATAGCACAATCTCATTGCAGTGGAAGTGTCTCAGACCCTCATTGTTGAAGAGTCAAGCGGCAACAAAGGAGGAAGCTGTACAGTTCTGCAGTTGTGATGTAATCACTGTTATTTTATCATCCCAGCCGAGTCAGAACCACCGTGTGAAATTATAGACCAGACTCATGATGAGGCTGTATTCAGGAATTACACAATCCTTTTACTTGGCTTGCAACGAGGACAACGAACAGAGCAGAATACAACAAAAGAGCTCTGAATAGATGGGAGGGTTAGGGTTGGAAGATAAAGTCTTTGAGGACAGTAGAAGGACGAAACAGAAGAAGAAAGCAAGGTAAAAGAGAACACAGGAGAGTCTTTTTCTTCCTTCTTTCAGCTTGTGACAGAACTTACTGGAATACAGTGACTGACAGTTCATCACAAGCTCATCAGCAGTGTGATAAGAATGAAACAAAAGAGTGCAATTACTGTACAGCAGTATAACGGGTGCAGGAGACCAGTGAAGTTGAAAAGGATGGAGAAAGAATGTAATATATGATTGGCTACGTTTACATGCTCAAAATATTCAGAAAAAGACAATATTCCTGCTGAGCTGTTTCCATGTTGCTGATGAAGATGAATCTTCCACTAATGTTCCCGTTTCCATGCAGCCTTGTTGGACCGTGTGAACTCAGCCTCCCTCTTTCATTCCTTCAGCCACCTTCTTGAAAAGGTCGGCGTTGAGATATTTGCTCATATCCAGAAACCTGCTGATCTCCAAGTCTTTCATCGTGTTTAACAGCAGCTGTGTTTCTCCTTTTCTGTTCTTCTGTGCATCTCTGCCCCTGCAGCCCTGCAGACTGTTGGCTAGTGAATGAGCTGTATACACGTCCAAAGGATGCTCCTAAAACCTGAATAATACCGGCATATCCAACATGTCTGAATCGGAAAATAATACATTCGGAGTAAGGCCCAATTTGGAATATGCTGTTTACCTGACCCGTATCAAATTCAGAATATTGTCATATTCGGAAAATAAGTGTGCATGTAAACATAGTCAGGGAGAGGAGGGAGAAAAGGCTATGATGACCTCTGACCTTTATGACGTGAGGAAAACAGATCATTAAAAGGAGGAGAGTTATATTTTAGTCATGTAAAAACATTTCCTCTGTAGCACTTACAGTAACACACCGACCTCCGTGTGTGTGTGTGTGTGTGTTATGATGAGCCAGGAGATCTAGAGGCCATGCTGAGATGTTGAGGAGCTAAATGAGCTTAAAAAGGTGAAATCAACACGTTAAGCATGATGCAACCTGCTAATGTGAACGACTTGTGAACCTTTGTGCAGTGTTTGATGGCTGTGTGCTCGACTGAATTTGATATGAGCTCATAAGTGCTTTAAACTCAATACACCGATATTTAAAGTGGCTTTTAATACGATATGGCCTTCGCCATGACTAAGTGGTCACCGCCCACTGTCTTTATAAGTAGGACTTCATGCTGTACTGTAATGTTTTGTTCCTCTCCCAGCCTGCATCTGCTGCTGAACTGAGAGTGGTTTTAATACCTCAGTTCTACCTCACTTTTAAGATTATATGCAAACCCTTTCTGTGCGTCCTGTATGTAGAGAGTTGAGTATTTGAGTTCCTTTCACCTGTCTGAGGTAAGATTGGACATTACACTAACACTGTGAGTAAACGTTCTGTGACTAATCTGGAATATTTCAGTGCTGCTGGTTTACTCAAACCACCATGTCAAATTAAGGCAGCATTTACGTCAAATCCGTCCCCGTCCTGAAACTGAAACCTTCTTTTTTTTTTTTTTTTTTTTTTTTAGACAGATAATCTTGTGGAGATTTGATGTTCGGCTGCTCGGTGAAAGCCAGATTTCAGTGAAATGACCCGCACTCTTCAGATTTGGTTGACTTGACTGTCTGTTATACACGTCCAGTTAATCTCCAGATGTTAAACTAAGACTCCCACTCACACTGTAGTATCCCTCTTTCAGAACATTTTCATTATCTAGACAAAGTTGACTGAGCATGCATATAAGCTTTTTGCGCCATCTTACGTAACTTCATCACACTAACACACTTACAGGACATCAGTGTAGCTCCATTACGACAGTATGAGTTATGAGTGTCTTGCTCAAAGGCTTTCTGACAGTGAAGAGGTGAACAACATCACTGTTTCCCCACAAACCCGACCTCTCAGCTGCCTCTGGATTCTAACTTAGTTACAGTCTGTAAAATAACCTGCAATTAATTTTTAAAATCTTTTTGCACATTTTTCTCATCATATTGATTTTAGTTTTTTTGTGAATTCACAGCGTATTTAAAGGCCTGAGGCAGTTTCCCTGCGTTGGGTCACTGTCAGTCTCATATGTATTGGGGAGTTCAGGACTTGTTATGGTTCTTTTTCCAGAGGTTTTTACCCCGATGAGAATAAATGTGACAGAGCGTCAAATAACTCTTTCCAGGGAAAGGGTGCTTGTTTTCTAAAAATTGTACAGAAACATCCTAAAGAAAGGGAAAAGCTTTTTGGACAAAGACATCAGGTTGAAATGTGAAAAAAGCTTGGTTTAAAGGATAGAAATAATAAAAGTATTTATAACCTGTTGCTGTTGATTTTCAGGAATTCTTGCTTTTTGCTTTTATAATCTTTATAAATGTTAGTCTGTATGGCATTAAAGTGATCCCCTTTAAACATGATATAGATAGATAGATAGATATATATAGATATAAACTGATCACTAAAGTGAGGTGCTTTTATTCAGCAGTGTTGTGAGTAGAAAAGATAAAGATAGATAATGAGGAGCAGAGGTCCAAACTGCTTTGCCATGAAGGTTAGAGGAGTCGGACTGTGCATTAGGACAGATGGACTGACTGTTGTAGATGGTGAGATGTTGAATAATTAACAGCGGCAGTGAAAAGGAACGCCCACATTAAACATCAGAGACGGGACTGCTTCTTGTCTCTCTAACCTCAGTTAAACATGATGGACTCGTCTGGGCTCTCGGCTGTAATTGACCTCATCTGGAGTTCATATTAGTTAAGAAGATGGAGAAACAGCTGAATATGAGCATCAGTCACGGTGTGTGTCCTGCTAATCTACAAGACCGCACACAGTCAGAACCACATACATGATTATTTGTGAAGGATAAGCCAGTGAGCTGTGAGTGAGAATTTAGTTGGATAAAGAAAGTGTTTGCAAACTGAAAGCTGCTGTAACAAAGTCCTACCCTACAAAGCGCTGCAGGGATGACGTATTTTTGTAGTCCGACACGGAAGTTGGCATCGCCCTGGTTCCCTCCACAAAAAGCCAATGGGATTTTTCCATTGGATTTTGGATTATTGCAGAAAATAAACTCTGTGGCAAACAAAGGTTTATTGTCTTCACAGATGAACACCACTTTTATGATTTTTGAAGTGTAAATGCAATCTGCAGAAGTAAGAAGCTAATGTTAAGCTATAAACCAGCTACACCACGGTCACATGACTTCAGCGTCTCCACCACTGAGCTTCCAACGCTTCCCTCTTCTACAGAAGCCTTTGGGAAAGTCTGAGTTAGAACAGTTTGCAGTGCAGAGTGAGTAGATGAGTTTCTGTGTTCGGCGTGACGACGTTTAACGTCCCCGACAACCTCTGTAGTCTCATTTAGCCGCTTGTTAGCAACCGCCTTTTTTAAGACACGTAGAAGCTTCAAAACTCACACGTGGAGTATTTACTGACGGATTTTACGTTGCAGAAGAAAATGTGAAAATCTCTTACACTTGTGTTAACCACAGACCTTATTTCAGGCATCGAACCAAAAACCCGTTCAAGAAACTCACTGACTGAACGGATTGTTTCCGGGAGTTCAGTTTGTTCTTTCGAATGAATCGTTTGGGATTGACATCCTGGGACAGTTGTTCGGTGTCAGCAGAGTTTGAATGTCTTTGTTTCAGGGTTCGTACAAAGTCTTAAAAGTTTGGAAAATGCTTAATTTTAACCGTTATGTTTTCAAGATTAGGACTATGCTTGAATTTGAATATATTCCTTTAAAAATGCTTTGATTTTTCAACATAATCTGGTGTTTCATCATCGACACAATCACTCATGTAAACCACAAATCTTTTAATATTTGAAATGAAGCGATCCTGTCGTCATATTAGTTTGTTGTCTCCTGGAATTTATAGTAACAATTCAGATGTGATGATAAAGGCTTTGAGAGTCTGGAAATTTTTGGTTTAGGTACCTTGTAAGTGCTTGAATTGTACTCTTAAAAAGCTGTACGAACCCAGTTGTTTGCTGTTGCTCCAACAAATGGAAGGAAAGATTTTCTGAATCATATCAATCCATAAAATCCTTTTTATTTTGCACAGAGAACGTCTGAGTCCTGGAAATGAGAGCGTTCAGCTTTCTCTTTACACAGTTGGACGTTGCATGATACCGTGTAATAATGTATAAACGGGAATATAAGCCAATATTGTTTGCAGGAACAGATTCACATTTACACCCAATCTCTCTCACACACATATGGACAATGGAGCCCATCAGACACAATGGGCTATTTAGGTGGATAATAAACCATTATTTGGATTTGTTTCCTGGACAATTGTAGGAAACGAACAATTGGCTGTTATGTGCCTTTGATAAACAGCAAATATCTGTTAGGAGTTATAGGGCAGAAAGAAAGGGACCAGGGGATGTAATTATGTCTCTGTATTATAATCGTCTCTCTGCCCCAGTCTTCCTCTCTGTCTGTTTGCTCTGTTTCTGATGTTTCTACTGTACAGCTCGCTGTTTCTCCGTTTCCTTCCTTTTCTTTGCCTGCTTGTTGAGGTGCTTCATATCTCAGATGTGCCACAATGATTGGCCCCTGGAAGGCACTTAAAACACAGGTCAGAACAAGGTGGCGTACAGTATTCGCAGCAGACTGGTCCGGAGGGAGACTGTAATATTTGTGGGTGGATGACATTTTTACTGCAGCCTTGTTCCTCTTTTGTTGTTGCTCTCTTGCTCACTCATCCTCGTGGCTCTGAATCCTTTCTCATGCTTTTCTCTCTTCCTCTTTCTCTTTGTCTGTCTGTGCATCCGTTTATTTTTTATCTCTTCTCGTCTGCGTCTCGCTCCTTTCTATAACAAGATGACCTTTCTAAGTGAACCAGTGCTTCAACACCATCAGCTAAATTAGGAACATCACTCCTGCCCATCACACACACATACACTTTGAGCCAGGTAGCATCACAGAGGAGCCCGAGGTGTTTTGAATGCACTGACCCGTTAATAACCATCCATTGTCACAGCTAACTAGGCAGACGGGAACAAGATGTTCTCAACACACACTCACACTCACTCAACGCACTGTGATGTGACATCAAAGTGGGGCAGATACAGTTCAGCTCTGTTCATTATTGTACGAATAAAAGAAAATACAATCCAAAAGCAGTACTTGAGTAAATGTACTCGGTTATATTCATGTTTGTTCTTGAGTGTCAACAAAAGATAAATGGATGTATTAAAGAATCCCAGGACAGAGTTTTAAAGATGCAGCAGTGGAGCAGAGCTGTGAGGCCGGTACGAGTACGGAAGAGGACATTGTCCAAACAGTGTGCGTTTCTGGCTCTGAGCAGACAGGTAATTGAGCGAGCTCTCTGCAGGCGGGGCCGGCACCTCTGAACCACTCCTGTCAAATGCATGGCTAACCACAGTTACTCTATTTCTCCTTAGCACTATTGTTCTCATTTCTTCCCGTCTTCATCGGTCTCTCTCCGGCCGTCTCCCTCCCCGACGCCCTCTTTGTCTCTTCCAAAAATACATTCGCACTTGAGTAACAGAGGAAGGTGCTCCCCTGTGTTTTATAATGCGATGTTTGACCCTAAAAGGTCTTTTGACGGGCGCAGCAGAATACGACTCTGTCGACACAAGAGGCAGCTGAAATGTTGCCTTAAAAGACAGCAGGAGCTATTATGCATGATGGCACGGGGACTTTCCTTCCTGACCGCCGGAGGCTGCGCTGTCAGAGCACAGACAGGACATACATTCACACACACACACACACACACACACACACACAGACAGATGTGCTGGCACATAGCTAATACTGTACTGTACATTTTCTGCATCGGCATGCTGGCTGGCTGACGACTGAGGGAACACATTAAAAGGATACTGACACACACACACAAACATGTACAGTAGTGTACACAAGGATGTTTTCATATATGAACAAACACACACACACACACACACACACACACACACACACACACAATCCTAAAATAGATTGCCTCCTCTCTGCCTCTGCTCTTCGTCTCCTCACTGAAACATGTAGCAGAATATGAATGAAATCCCTCCAGTTTGAAGGCTTCTCTCAGTAGGCCGCTGCAGCACCAGCTACACTTTGTTAATTCAACACTTTTTTCCCTACACTCACATTTTCCATAAAATATTTCCCCAGTCACTTGAGATACAAAGATTTTCTAGCACAAAATACCTAATTACGTCCACATTTGAGGAGGAATGCTGTGTGTAGCACTCACAGTGTGTAAAGATAAAGGAGGAGGACCTATTTCAAATGGCGACATCCAGCGCCACAAAAAGTGACGCTTACTTTTACAAGCTCCACAGGGTGTCGGTGGGCCCTCACACCGGGGGCCACACATGCTGCAGAGGCACTGATTGGCTTGTGAGGGACCTGGGGTGAAAACAGTGCCTTACAGCTGTTGTTCTGCCACATCACAGGGAGAATGAACCAGTTTGAAAGTAGCATAGCTGAGCAAGCTGATGAGCACCAGCATCTCTGTGAAACTTGGATTACAGTATGTGAAATGTTTTCCAAAAATTCTTTATGATAAATTGGGAAATAATGCACATCAGAAGGACAAATGTTCAATCGATCAGTACAGTCCAGTAGGAGCTCTGCACAGTGACTGCTGGGTGCAATAACCGGTGCACATAATGTGCAAATGAGTGTTTTTATACTGAAGTTACAATCAATACCTTTGAACACAGTGTACTAAATCTCTTGCAACACTAATTGGTACCGTGCCATACTCACTTGATTACAGACTTTCCACCGGCTATTTATAAATCCAATGACCCAATAGATCGAGATGAAAGTGATGAGTTTTACTTTTACAGAACAGTTTGAAATAAAGAAGTAAAGGAAATATAAGAAGCCATAGTGTGTAATGTCACTTTAAACCCCTCAAATTCAGAAACTGAACAACAGAAAAGACTAAAAAGAGTCATTTCTTTATGTCTACTGTGTCTGCAATGTGAGTGTTTATATTAGGCGCTCCAGTCATATTACAATATATATCAGCTCACATGAATTATTGAACAGTGCACCTCTGAGACACAGTGCATGTTCTGTAGCAGTGCTGTGCAGGGCAGGTCGCCTTCACTCAGGTCGCCTTCACTCACACATGTGTTTAGCTTGTTCTGTCTGTCTGTGTTACAGGTTGCGAGTAGTGGACATTAAATTCAGTATTCCTAAAATAAGCTTTACTAACCCCTGTAGCCACTCCAGCGGCACGGCTCCAGGGATGACGAGATCAATAGGTCAAATATAGGATGGAGTGCCATGACATTTTATACAAACATTCATGTCCCCAGAGGGTGATTCCTAATGATGTTGGTGTCCTTTAGCATCCAGGCATGTGGCAAAAAGCTTGTAATGTTACTAAGTTTAGTTATGAAATCCATCCATCCATTTTCTGCCACTTATGTGGGTCCCTGTTGTGCTAGCATCAGGAGCAAAGGCAGAACTATACAATGCATTATGGGAACACACCGTATGTATGAATAAGGTTGCAGCATTTCCCAAAATATACACCGACATTATTTTGCTCCTCTGAGACCAACTGGCAACACTGATTGGAATTTAGTGGCCGCACAGAAGGATTTTCTGTAGCTTTCAGTGCAAGAAAGCAGAGAATGTAAATAAAATGTTAACATGCCATTTTATGTAGTTAAAGGACAAATTGTTACTGCTGACTAATCATGTACTGTAGCTCTGCAAGAAGAAATGCTCCCTAGGCTCCTGAAGGTGTGCTGGGTGCCTAACTTTAATGAAATGTTTGTGGTGCGTGTGGCTACATACAGTATACAGTATGTTTATTAGTATAGCTAAAGAAAGGATGGTTTGATCCTGATTTTAATCGTCTCTCTTAACTGTTTCTTTCTGTCTCTTCAGGGAGTTTTCCCAGCCAGCTACATTCACTTGAAGAAAGCCATCGTCACCAACCGAGGGTAAGTTTACTGACCTCTGAGACTACACCAAACACAACTCACTGTAAGCAGCTTCGTCTGCAGAATCTCTGGGACCAAAGTGCATTTACTCCAACATCATATTTCAGTCTGCACCTTTGCTGTTTGGGGGCCCAAAGCAATGTTGCACATAATGGCAACAAAGCGATTACACCAACTTTTCCTTATTCTCTTGTTACCTCCTTCTCTCTTGTTTCTCTGTCCTCTGTATAACACAGACGTCAGTAACAGCACCACATATTTCCTGTTTTCACAAGCTCACCTTCTAAGAGAGAAAGAAGATCGGATGCTGTTTAATTTAATCAGTTAAATGTGGGAGAAGTTGGTGAAAGAGGGAGTTGACATAAGTGTGAATAACTTAGCAGTGTGCTGGACACAATCAGTTTCAGATCAGATGCAGACTAGTGGGGGCTGCTCCACAGTGCTGGTGCAAACAGGCCTAACAAACTGCACTGCTTTTAGAGTTCGTTAAAAAGGCCATCACTTGTTGGGACAGAAATATAGTCCCAGATAAAAAACGTCTTAGAAACTTAGAAATCTGAATGCCATTAAACCAAAACTTGACGGACAATATGATAGCTGACATGCTACTGGCACAAACGGCTTCATCTTTCATGAGTTAACACTGATAGAACGACTAAAGTCACAGCTGCCATTGTTGAGAGGGAAAATAAGTTAGCTGTGTTTACTGTGACAGTGTCTTCCTCACCCACACACACACACACACAGTTATTACTTGACTGCCGGTCCTGAATCCCAAGAAGAATGAGCCCCTTCAGCTCGATCCTTTTATCAGGTTATCACTCAGTTCCTTCCTTTTTCTTTTTGCCTTGCCTTAGAAACGGAAAGAATCCAAATCAATTTTCACCTCGGAGGCCTCTGCAGCCCCCAAACACCACATGCTTTTGGTGCTTTTTCTCCCGTGTGCTCTCGCTGATGTCAAGCAGTGAAAAAGAACTCAAAGTGCCTCGTACAGTAAAAGCAGCAGGGTACACACAGGATGTAAGTCTGTTTTGTAAATAGCAGTGGGGTATGATCTGATTGTCTAAGACTTTACAAGCTGAAGTTGCTCTCGTCGATCTGCGATGATGCTACAGTTGAGTATACTTTATCTGCCGCAGGGCTGCGAGGCCTTTTCTTCTCCTTGCTGAAGCCATTTCAGGAGTGATTTGATGAAATCCCGTTTTCTGTTGGGATCAGTTGTTTTGAGACCCGTTCTCTCTAAATAAGGTATGAAGCACCTCGTTTCTGATTCCCTTCCAAGTTCAAGAGTACATATTTTAAAACATTTGCATAATGATTGGAAAAGCTTTTTTTTTTCCCTAAACTTCAGATTAATCAGAGTTACAGAGTGTGTCTCGATTTGCATAAGAGTTTTTTAATTAAAGGCAAGGAGAGTAAATTAATTGGAATGACTCCTTTTCAAGCAGACCCCCAGGGCAGAGACGGAGAGAGCTGGAGTGTATTTTACTCAATCGCTAATCACTACGGACTATTGACCAAGTGGGTCTGAATACGGTGTGTGTGTGTGTGACGACATAGTGGGGTTATAGAATCTATGACTCATCAAAGGCACACACATACATATAAAACATCTATGAGCACATAGTTTCCCACATTCAGAATTAGATCTCACACCAGAGACTACTGAACTACTGAAGACTAGTACGCATCCTAGAAAATGGAAGAACCACAAACAAGTGCCGTATCAGAAAAAGACACACCGGAGACAATCCTAGAGAAGGAAAACAACTCCGAGGTCACCATGAACCAACCTCGAACATCTGCGGAGTCTGCTGATCCTCCTGCCTCTGGTTGTGGGTCTACAACCGAGGCAGAGAGCAAGAACCAGCTCCGGTTGTTTGTTACACTGCTTTTTAGTCCTCCCATAAAGCAGCACACCAGCAGCTGCAGGTGGAGGAGGTTTGCAGCGTTGCAACAATGTCCACTGTCAGAAGTCTATAGGGCCGCACAGTGGCTCAGAGGTGAACACTGACAGTATCGAGGTCAGGGTCACACCGACCCCGACTCTTGTTGCCGTGTGGAGTTTCTCCCTGTGTCGCCGTGGGTTTACTCCGGGTGCTCCAGTTTCCTCCCACACTCCCTATTTGGACAATAAAATGTTTAAATTGCATTTTTGATGTCTAAGGAACTTCTTAAATTAGAGTTATATAGCAGACAATGTGGATGAGGGAAGAATTATACTTGAAATAAATATCAATAAATCAGTAAATAAAAGAAAAAAACAATTATTTCCTGTGTTTAGTTTTGGGTCACAATACATCCATTAACACTTGTGAACAAAGAAACACACATTTTATTAATAATTTCATTCTATTTATCAATGACATCTATCAATGACCTGTTCAATTATATTTTGTGTAGATTTTATTATCTAACATGGAGGTCTAAATGCTGTTTCACAGCCTGCCATTAATAAACTTCTGGTGGAAAAATACTAAATCCTTTATAGAACCGGGCATTATTGAACCATAGTACTTCTTGGTATCGAATGTCTGGTGAGATTCTTGGTCTTGTTTTAAACCAGGTGTTTTTCAGAGCAGCAGCAGGAGACTAATATAGTCAAATATAGAATACCCTCCTCGTTCTGTTTATTCCATGAAGTAACTGTTTTAACTTATTGTTTTTACACTTTGGTTTTTGTATGGATGAAACAAACATAACATGTTAATGAATGAACTTTAGAGGTGCTGTGTTGCGGCCTTTGGACAGAGACAGGCTAGCTATTCTCCTGTTTCCAGTCTTTATGCTAAGCTAATCTTCCAGACTGCTGGTTATAGCTTCATATTTACCCTACAGATATGAGAGTGGTGTCAATTTTCTCATCCAACTCTCCCCAAGAATGCGAATAAGTGTATTTCCCAAAATGTTGAACTGTCAAAAGTTTCATCGTTCCTTTGCAACTTTTGTCATGAATACTGTCCACCTCAAGACTCTCCAAACTGTCCTTTTCTTTGACCTTGCGCACACGCACGCACATACACAGTTTATGGTCAAAGGAAAACCTAGAGATTCTGACAAAACTAGGGTAAGAAATCAAAATCAGTTGCTGGTGGTCCGTTGTCATATTTTCTACTCTGACATGCAACATGTCATCAATGTTTCAGCCCTCTGTTCAAAAGCATGTGTCTGTTGGGTGGCGACAACTATTTCCTGCCCTCAAAACCGTGGTGCAACAGAAAAGATGTATTTTAACTCAAGTACAGGATCCGAGTACTTCTTCCACCACTGGTCGTGTCTGGGATGCTGGTGTCTACTTATTATTTTGAGTTTTAAGTATTTAAGGGTTTTTGTTGTATTTTGTTTGGAAGAGAGTGTGTGTGTGTGGGAGAGAGAGCATGAGCATACTTCAGTGCTCTGGTTTCAGCTTTACAGCTATAAAAACAAGGCTGCACAGCAGTCGTCAGAGTATCAGAGAGAAAGTGGAGCTGAATCAAAAGTGACTATTTAACAAATAAAGGATCCACATTCATTTGGAGGCTTTAGTCGAATTTCTATAAACAACCAAGCAGTGGAAGATCAATACAGACAATAGAAGACGTCCCTCTGCACTTGAGACAAGTGACCATATAGGTCAAAGTCATCATAGAGTAACAAGCTAACGATAATTCTTGCAGCTGTACTATTTTATTGATAAACTAAATGCTCATTAGAGGTCAGTAAATGTTTCAGAGTGTCAGATCCCCGGTACTGCAGTCTTCACTGCATTTTATATTGTTTGGAGCTAACTCTCACGGACTGGACTCCAATCCTTTGGATTTCTTCATGGCACCAATAGAGATAACTTCACAGCACTAAAGAAGAAGAGGTTACTCCTCTTCCAGAGCAAACAGAGGTGAAGCTTTCAGAGTTTTTATTGACAACAGGAACTGGAAGGAGTGAAACACAAACCAAGGCAACACAAAAAAGGAAACCCAAAGGAGTCTTCTATGTGAAAGAGGAACTCATACAGTTTATTAGAAGTGTGTCAGAAGTTCCTGAAAAAGTTCTTCCTCCCCATCACAACCAGTATGATACTGTGCTCAGACTCTGCTGACACCTATCAGTGTAATGATTAGTGAAATGTTTGTTATAGGTTAAAACTGATCAGAGTTAACTCTCATTTTCTGCCTTCGTAGCTCTCCATCATCTCTTTTCTAGTCCTGATTGTTTGCAACAAAACAATGGAGTGATATTCCATTTCTGACTTACCAGCCAGCTGACACACAAAGAAGAAACGCTTTGCTGTGCCCTGACCGTCCCAGCAGGCAGCAGCGCTTCTTCCAAAAACAGTAGAAGCATTAACTATTCAACACAAACCTTCTCTTCTTCTCCCTCGCTATTTTGAATAAAGGAGCTCCTTCTCAATCAACACAACATTTCCAGTCATAATATACTCAAAGTGGACATTATTTAAAGTATGTTTGACCAATACATTTACACCTTTTAATAAATCTATCTTTTCTTTTAGCTTTTTGGTCCTTAAATATTGAGAAACACTTGCAGTTACAATACTCTGGCATGAGATGGAAGCTGCCAGTCATCTTCAGGGTCTTATTTGTTTAAGTCATCACATTGAGATATGGCTGTCTATATTCATAAGTGCAAAGAGCAAAATGTGTTGATTTAAAATTGTTCTTGTCGACTCGGCCCAGCCTGCACCGCTGAGTGAATATATACAGGGGAAACAATGATGTGCGGCAGCCTCCATCTTCAACACTGCGTCAAGTTGTCAGGATGATTGTGAAGAACGCTTTGCCAGCTGTCTGCTCTCCGCAGGGTGAACACACTCTCAGAGCTGACATTTCTAAGTATCAGAAAGCAGAAACTTCAGGATCACATCCAAAGAGACAAACAAACCTGTAAACACACTCATGCTGCATTCATGCAGGCAGCAAGGCGCACAGACTCGGACAAGATCCAGTTACATATCGTGGAAACACAAAGGCATTTTCAAAGCCAAACTTCTTCCTGTAAGCCCAGTGTCCGCTTCAGTGAGCTCCATCACCTGGGATCAGTTTTACCTGCTTCAGTTGGACTCCTGGGGCCCTATTTCACCTTCAGGCGAAGTGAAGAGGACTTGTTTCTTCATATGGCTTAAAATGACCCTTAACGTATTTTCAATGACAGGAAGGAGTGTGATGTTCTTGAAGTGCATTGAAAAGTCTTTGGCAGGAGGTTTGGGTGGATGTTTAGATGTAAAAAGTGTTTCAACAGTGATTTCAACACCAGAGACCGGGGTTCACGACCCCCCTTCTAAAAACAGTCAACTGTGGTTTCCTTTTTCTATGAAGATGATCTTTCCCTAACATTAAGAAAATGTTAAAATTAATTTTAAAAAAGTGCTGCTGGTGTGTTTTCATCATACTGATGATCGGAAAATGCTCAGTGGGTCAGATTGAAAACCTATTTTGTTGTTTGGATACAGTATGAGGAGATATTGTTGTCAGTGATGTTTTAGAATCACTGGAATCACTATTATACTGTTAATTTTAAATTAATACAATATGAAATAATATAATATACTGTCATTTGTTGACTAATATCAGATATTCGCTCGAATACTATAGACCTTTGTTCCGATTTCTTTCAAATATGTTGCTGACAGACTGACTGACGTGCGGACTTCAGTCTAAATAAAGTTTAGAATAAATATTATTTATTCAGTATACAGAATCAAAATAGATCTTTAAGACCTGAGGATTGTGTAAAATGAGAGACTCGGTTCATTCTGTCTGAAAATGTAGATTGAAACATGTAACGCAGATGGAGACCTTGCTGTGAGAGCACCCTGAAGGGGAAAATCATTTTAGAAGCAAAGTGTGTGTGTACTTGTTGTGACAGTCAACTCCCATCAACATCACTGTGGTCAAACGTCCGCTTTCCTGCGTTTGACCCTGAGGTTAATGTCACCATATGGAGTTTGATGATACTCGTCTCTGACACCATGTTTGTGTGAGCGTCTATGAAAGAGAAACAGAAACATGCATCTTATCTTCTCATGCTGCTTTCTGCTATGGCACTGCTCGCTATACTTTTCCATATTCTATACAACCTTTGTGCACATCCTTAGTGTTTATATTCTATTATACATTACTTCAAGCCATGGCAGTGATCATATTGTCCTTCAGGCTCGAGGGTGCAGACAGTCTTCTCTCATCTCTCCGCTCTGCCTCTGTCTTAAGGTGTGTTCCTCGTTCCCTGTTGTCTTTTTGTCCCTTCTTGTCTCCTCCTCAACCGCTGCTACAACACAAGAAATGCATCACTGTGGGACGGAGGTCAGGAGTGCCTCCTCGGTGTGCGTTTGTGGTGATCATATAAGTAGCTTTGTCGGTTGTTCCCATGAATTTCCAATAAGTGCCACTGTGGGACCAAGCTATTAAGACACTAAAACAGACTCCGTCCTCTCCACAGACTTCTAGTTTTAATTCCCACTAAAATACTGCCTTAATAATTTCACGTAGCATTTTTCCCTAAATGTATACACAGCCTGAAGAATACTAAATACTAAATACTGTGTTGCAGCCACAACCGAGCATACCATGGCTTATCTACACTTACTTGGACAAAAATAAACAGATGTGCTTTCCACTCTACAGATTTCAGAGCGTGACACATCCTAACTGAGCTAATCGGACTGACACTCAGCACCACTGTATAGCCCGAATGGAATGATCCTTTGTTTCATAACCGCGTTTTCCAGCCACTGCGCTGATTGGACTGTGAGATTGGCAGTCGAATCAGGCTCCTTAGATCGAATTGTCGACTTGTAAATATCCAGTTTAGCAACGGAGTTACTTGTCCACATTCAGAGCTACATAACTGGTACGTCAGTGGATGAATCACTGTTTTCACCATCAAGTAGTGAGTGTTTGGGTTCAGAAACGATGTGAATAAACAAGGAAGCTTTAAAGGTTGTGACTTCCTTTGAGAGTGTGATTGATTGAGCCCAGGGCAGGAGGCCAGCCAGCCAGCACTGACGTTATAGCCAAGGTAGGCAGATAACCGCCGTCTTTGTTCTGACATCAGCTGCAGTGTCTCTCTTTGATGCTTTCTTTTCTCTAACGAGAGCAAACATATGAGCTCTTTTTGTGTTGGGAAGCGTGTTGGCATGCTGAGACCTCTAATGAGCGCAGTCCAACTGCAGACAGCGACTGATCAGAGCTTTAGGTTCATTCTGTTTGTGAATCAGTGAACTTATTCACTGAAAGATTGATGCATGAATCAGTAGTTTAGGAACTTGGTCGGCAGACAAAAGAAAGAAGAACTTGAAGAACATTCAGGCTATAAAAGCTGGACAAGTGCATTCAAAAACTGCAAACACATTTGTCATTGAGATAATTGTATATCTGAGATATTAGTACTGAATGACAAGTCTCTGGAATTAGTATTTCAAGAAGGATGTCATACTGGTAAAATCCTGACTGTAATGTAGACAAAATAATAAAAGATCATCAAATCACACGGCTGGATTGGTGAAGAGACAGAATAATAAATGGCTTTAAAGTTTTAAGCAGCTGTGGGCTTTAATTACTTTCATAACCAAGTGACGACTAAAAGAAGTCCCCAAAAAACAGAGAGTGAGTCTGTAATTCTCTATGCAAATATTTAATTCTCAGAGGGACACAGACTGTTGGGGTGGAGGAGATGGGAATATTAGGAGGGAGCCAAAGTGGCTTTAAAGTGATGGAGGATAGAAGTGTCAGCTTGGGGCACTTCAGAAAGAGATGAGAGAGAAGAGGCTTGGCATATGCTTGGAGTAAATATGGACGCGCATTTGCACACAAAAGGAAGAAGAGACTAGATGAGAGAGAGGTCAGGTAAGGTGAGAGAGGAAGAAGAACAGAAGCTGGAGAGAAACGAGTGCAGAGGGGAACAGAAAGTGGTTGGATGAGGGAGGAGAAGGAGGAAATGAGAGACGAAGGGGAAAGGGGAGAAAGAAGTGATTAGATGTAAGACGAGAGACGAGAGGAAATGAAGCCAAGAGAGAAAATAGAAAAGAGAGGAATAAAGGAAAGGGAACAATTGCAAAATAGGAGAAAAGGCTGGGATAAGAAAGAAGTGGAGAGAAGGAAGAGCACCGAGTAGAAACTGTGAGGAATGATGGGAATGTGCCAGAACAAAGGGAGAACTTGAGGAGGAACAGAAGGAGGGAGAGATACGATTGAGTGAAAAGGAGAACAGAGGAGAAGAGGAGGAGAAGCGTCTGAGATACAAGTGTAACTAATGTGGGTGAAATCAGCAGGCGGCCGCCAGCTACGACTCCGCTGGGAGATCAGCTAATCTAGCACAACGCTTTTATTAATTAATCAGTTATAAGACGGAGAGAGAGAGAGAGAGGATAGACTACGTGAGAGGCAGAGTAAAGACCAAGAGTCAGGGAGGGAAGAGAAGAAAGGAGTGGTACTCTAATATTCCTGACTCCAGGCAGCGCTGAGACAGTGACTCAGCTTTCTATTTTAGTGAACAACTCCCCTACGCTGAAAGTGAAGTATAAGGGAGGTGGGAAAGGAAGGAGACAGTTAGGCACAATGATGCTTCATGTCAGCCAGGTGAGCTGAGGTCCCTTTCACCAGGTGGTGCAGCAGTTTGCACGCACGAACTCACTGTGGGAGAGCTCTTATTAAGGTTATTCATTTTTATAGATGCTGTGTTGGAATGAATTATAATTTCAACACTTTTCCGTCTCTAATATTCTAGATATTCAACACGACATGGGATAAAAGCAACATACTGTATGTTCTGTTAAAGGTTGGAAGTGTAGTAATGAGGTGAGTGCAGCAAAGTCTGAATATGACACTGGTGGAGAAAAGTATTCAGGTCCTGTACGAGTAGTAAAAGAATGAATAACATAGTGTGCATTTACTCTGTTTCTAGTAAAGGTCCTGCATTCAAAATGTTACATAAGTAAAAGTACAGAATTATTATTAGCAAAATATACTATCAAAAGTGATGCAGAATTCATTCAGAGTTGTATGATGTTTTATATTATCGGATGATTATTATTATTATTACAGATGCATTAACATGTGAGCAGCATTTTACCGTTTTAGTTGGTTGAGGTTGAGTTGATTTTAATCTTGTGTTACTCTCATGCGGCTGTTTTGTTTGGTGACACTACTGATCTGTGTCGAAGTCAAACAGATCAGATCTATGATATACGGTCAGTGAGTAGGGTAGTGATGAAACGAGACTAAAGTGAGGCAAAGAGAGAATGACCTTTGGTGAGTTGATGTATAAATGATGATGATGCATAAAAGGTTGCCATTTCCCAAATAAAGTTTCAGAGCTGGCTGTCACCTCATACCTGGTCTTTGCCAGTTTTAGTAAAAACATGACATCCTGGCCCCCAGCCCCCCATCTCTTCCTACTCCTCCTCCTCCTCCTCATAGTATTGTTCAACCCATCATACATCATACACACAGTCGCCACTTCACCATGCTGCCCTCTGGGTGCAGGTACAGGTCCCTGAGGTGCAGAAGGGCTCGCTTTGGCAAAAGCCTGGTACCCGCAGCCCTAGCAGCCCTAAACAGGGCGACTCGCTGAAGGTCTTGTTTGCATGTTGTTTTGCCTGCCATTGATGTGTGTAAAGTGTAATGTTGATTGATGTACAGTGCTGTGAAAAAGAACCCCCCCACCAGGGTCGATAAAGTCTAACTAACTAAGGCCAAGCCTTGTATAATTATTTGTCTTGAAGTTAATCAAACACAAACTGCCCTTTGTTGTGTGTCAGTGTTATTGTCAGGATCCAGGGTATTTGTCTAGTCTCATTTATGTCTTTGTGGAGCCTCTGGTCTTATTTTGAAGTCTAGTCTCATGTTCCTGCCCTTGTGTCTCTGTCCTTGAGTGTTTTCACCTGTTCCCTGTTACTCACCTGTGCCTGATTCCCCTCGTTAGCCTTTCCCTATTTATGCCTGTCCTTTTCCTTTGTGCTCTGTTGTGTCATTGATTAAAGTCAGATGTTAGGTGTTCAGTGTGTTCCCATGGTCCGTGTCTTCTGTGCTTCATGAGTTTTCATGCTTCGGTGCTCCATGCTTTTTGAGTTTTCATGTTCCTGTGTTTTTGGACTTATCTGTGTTCACTTGCTTGTCTACCTGCCTGCAAATTCAAGTAAGGATTAATAAACCTTTGAACGGCTTCCGCCTCCGTGTATGTCTGCTTTTGGGTCCTTCTCCTGCGCCTGCTGAACCAATAATAATAATAATTAAACTCAGTGGCTGTGAATAAAGCATGTGTGTTTTTCTGTTGTGTCCCTGTACAGGCCACATGAGACTGTGGTGCCTCTAGAAGACCCCATTGTTACTGAGGTGACGTCAACACTACAGGAATGGGCCTCGCTATGGAAGCAGCTCTATGTGGTAAGCAGGAGAGCATAGGAAAGCTCTGGGAAAAGTTCTGTGTGCATGTTCTTGATCACATGATGTTCTGACAGACTGTGTTTGGTGGAAATGGGGGTGGGGGGATGCTCTTTGAAACATTCAAATGTTGTATGCATGCCACTTGCCAAAAGGCAGTCATTTCCCTCCACTTGGACAGCACTGTTGTGGTAATCTGACAGTGTACATTCATGAGCCTTTCCATCACTTCCTGTATCTACTGCTGGGCTATTTGTGACATTGACAAAACAAACTTTGTGTACATGCATTGCTCAAGTTTCAAAAGAAGTTCCACAGTTTGTGTTGCTTTAATGTTATAGTTGGCACCCCACGAGCTTCAGCTTCACTGGTTCTTGCTGGCGTTTCACTCAGTTCTCATCAGCGAGATCCGGAGCAGCGTTTTCACTCACGTGCTGAGATGTAGACAGAGACACGTGACTGCTCTGAAACATTTTGCACAAATGGAAGCAAACACTGATTCCTTTGCTCTCAGTCTTCCTCAGATATGTAAAGTATCTCCCATTAGCTTGAAGCGAACATAAGCGTTTATGTTCATGCTGAGAAAGCTGCAGCGTTATGTCCTCGCTCCACACACTGAAAGTTTGTTTTAAAAGTTTTTACTTTGTACTAAAGAATGTGTCTGTCCTCCAGCTGTGTGTGTGTGTGTGTGTCTAAGTGTTTTTGTAGTTTAATCCAGTGTCAAAGGGGATTTTCAGGCAGACTGGCAAAGAGCTGAAGCTGTGCCACAGGTCGTCTTCCTCTCTTTGTGTCTAGGTTTTGTTTTCAGGGTTTTTGCAACAGTTTGAACCTTCTGCTCTGTCCCCTCCTTTTCCCTTTTTCTTGTTTTGTTGAGTTGAGCCGTCAAAAAAGAGAGTTGAGAAAGTTTAGTTTCCTTTACACCTCACCATTTGGGTTGGATTTATTTGCGTTCACAATATACTATATTATATTTAAAATGTTTGCGTGGCTAATAGGTGATATATCCTTTTCACACACACTGTGCATTTATTAAAAACAATGAATCTCCATGACTTTGTAAACTCAGCAAGGTGGTCAGGATCATCACCTGCCTGCCATTCAGATCGGTGGTCTTACTGTCAACTTACTATCTCCTCTGTCCATCTGTCATTTCTGTTCTTAGTTCTCCGTAGTGATTGATTTTATTCATATGTATGCAATCCGTCTGTCTTTGCCTTTTTATCTTGAATCTCTTAAGGTTTTGTCTGTCAGAATATATGGTTTTATTGGATATTCTTCTTTATATAAATGTATATAGGGATAAATATTTCAACCTAGAAATACAATTCTGCCTTTGGTCTCTGTTCTGACGGTTCTTTGCATCTCGTCTTCCTCCTGTCCTGCCCGTCTTCTGTTGTTGCTGTCTGTGGTTTTATTCCGAGTTCACAGACTTTTGTCTTTGCTGTCTGCCAGAGTTGGAAGAGATGAAAGACAAAACCGTCGTTGTGAGGTTCTGCATGACAGATTCTCCATTTCCATGCTGACAGACCTCACATTAGTGTCTGTGTGGTTTGTCACTGAAAAAGCAAATGTCCTCTTATAGTTACTGTAAAGTACAAACGAGAAATGCTCTTGCTTTGTGGGGATTGATGAAGAGAGAGGGGCAGCTGGAGGGATGTACATATAGGGATAGATAATGGGATAGTAATGAGTGACTTGCATATTTGCAACACAGTGTGCTTTTGGATGAAATAAACGTGTAGATTAATAAATAATAGGACCATAAACTGACAGCGAGAAGCAGAGAGAGAGGGACGAAGAGTGAAGGATGCTGACATAACAGAATCATAAACAGATGTTATGCATGGGTACATTGTGGAGCCAGATTAACAGCACTGAGGTACCAAGTGATCTACTGGTGTGTTAGAAGGGACAACACAAGTTAAAAATGCAAAGGTTTGTAGGTGTAAGAGGAGGATGCAGTCATGTGATAACAAGCAATTACTCATGCTTAAAGAGCGTCTCATGTACTATTCATGTTTGTGATCTCACAGAATATTTTTGTGTTAAAAGAGGAAATAAATAAAAATCAGGCCGTGCACCATAACAGGCCACTCCCTCAATTAGCGTGCTACATGTTGTTTATTAGACTATTCAGTAATATTAACTCAATAGAACAGGCAGTTTCTCCACTACAAAACCCAACTGTTCACCTCACTCAGCACTTTTATGAAAAGTTAAAACTTTATCAAAATAAGGACACGCTGCTTTCTTAAGCACCTTCTTAACATTTCCCCATTGATTTCATTTAGTACAATTTATTAGCACACATTCTGATAGTGAATCACACAAATGCATGTATGGATGCACATAACATGCGCAACAAGAGTAACACGCAGTCCGAACATCTGTGAATACATCTGTTCTTTCTCTCTCTCTCTCTCTCGCACGCGCACACACACACACACACACACACACACACACACAGTAGGTTAAACACAGTGACACAGGGCTGAACCTCCGTGTACAGACACACGGTGACGTGCTGAATTCTCAGTCATGGATGTTCGTGGCACCGAAGCCAGCAGAGGTGACAAATGCAGCAGAGCAGAAAAGCTGAGGGACGCGCACACCAACACACACACACACAGGTGCACAAAGAAAAACACATGTACAGTACGTGTCCTTTTTATTTGTCTTTAAGTGTCCTTCTATTGTGTGGATGGCCTTTGCACACTGCCATAGGGAATTCAGACATGGCTGGATGTGAGTGTGTAGACTTTCAGTTGTGTGTAGTATCTATTCTCCATATCTGTGTTTCCTTCTTTCTCAGCCCATCTTTGGTTTTCTGCTTCTGCCTCTTCTTTCCTTCGCTCACATTGTTTTGTTTCTCATTCTCTAATTTTCTCCCTCTCTGTTGTCTCTCACATGCTGATGTCAAAGTAGATAAGATTGCATGTGTATTTCTGTGTGTGTGTAGGCGGGATAGATGTGTGCACAGGGAGGAGAGGGAGTGGTGACAACCAAACAATGATGGAGGGACGTGAAGACAGGGATAAACCTGGAGGGAGATATTTCTTTGCTGTGAAATGTGCAGACAAGTTTGTGTTGATTTGTGTGTGAGAGAGAAAGAAAAATGGAGTTGAATGACAGGAAAGACATCCAGTAGGAGGAGGCCTCGTCCAGCTCTTTTAGCTTTACAATGCAGTGACATTTTCTGCAGCTGTAGAGAAGAATGACTGCGCAAACAAAGCCGAGTAAATGCAAACAGACGCACTATAGAGTTCATCATGATGGGGAGAAGAAAAGGCTAAAGTTCATTAAGTTTCAACGACCCTGGGAGTAAAATGTGAATGTTAGCCTTGCTTCTATCATCATAATGATTTAATGCAGCAGTGATTCAACCCCTGGCTATATCGTCTACACTTTCCATGTTGATGTTTTTAAAAATCTCATATTCCTCAGACACATATCAGAGTTGTATTTTATGTTTCTGACAGGAGAAAGCAGTTTTTTTAAAATTTCTGAATACACAGAAAAAAGGAAGGATTGAGCAGAGATGGTGACAGTGAACATACAAAAAGAAACATCAACAAAAATCCAAAGGAAAAAGTTGTCACAGTCGCACCCACAAGTGCACTGCAAGAACAAAAGAGGAGAAAAAAACCCCTCAGCATCATCGCTTTCAGAGATAACCTACCAAACTCGAGGTTGCAGCACATCACAGGTTCAGTCCGTCGTTAATGAAGCTGCATGGGAAGTGAACAGAAGATGTTGTCGCTGGTTAAAGCTCTTAAAAGCAATAAAAAAAACAAACAAGGCATTAAATTACAGCTACAGGTCACCGAAAATTTGTAGCAAAACCTTTTAGAGCTGAGCCACACACACACACACACACACACACACACACACAGGCAAACATGAAGCACTTAGTGTAGAAAAGGCAGCAGGGCATCCTCACTCTGCTGCACAGAGAACACAGGCTTACATGCAGATGCCTTGACGACATACAGACGTGTCATGAAACGGGGATTTTACATTGGAAGTAATTACGTACGTGTACATGGAGCCCGATCACATCGTGCAACCAGGGCAGCTTCTTACAGTAAAGTAAACGTGATCCTATAATCTGACTGAAATCACTGCAGCAGGGGACAGATGGTGAAAGACAGTGTAGTGCAGAGAAACAGATATACGGAGATAAATTAGAAGAAGGATGCAGTGGAGAGACATAAAGACGGTGACAGAAGAGACCGGAGCTCAGTCAGAAAGGCAGATGTAAAGGGGGAGAGAGACGCTGATCCGGATTTCCACTTAGAATCGTCGAACAATATTTACATTAAATTGCATACAGAGTGACAGACTAAGTTCAACTGAGAGGAGGAAATGACTGACACAAAAGAGTGAATCCCTCAGTGCTTCAAAGTTTCCATTTAAAAAAAAAAAACAAAAAAAACAAAGCCAAAATCAATCAAAATAAAATGGCTGTAGATGCTTTGCTATGCTCTTTGCAATGTGGCATCAAAATAAATAAAACACTCAAATGTTGATGATTGAAATAAAATGGAAGATGCTCTGTTGATTGCTTGTTCGGTGTTTTAATGGGGATTCTTCCTGCTGGACCGCTTCAGTCCAGACTGTAATGTCTGGAGATAATTGGCGTGTGGCGGTCGGCAGGGACGTTTAAAGCTTTGTAGTGCGTCATGTAACGGGAGACAGACGACTGTAACTGGATGTTTAACTTTTCCTTTCTGTTCTTCATAGAGAGGGCTTTTGGGTAGCACGCACAATACCAGGTACCATTCCCAAGTGGAATACAGCCATCACTAATATGATTAAATACACTTCCTGGCCACTTTATTAGGTACACCTATGCAATTTAATGCAATCCAATACAGCAAATCGGCCACAACTTCAACATTTAGGAAGATTGTATTATAAGATTGTATGTGTATTATTGTTAGTGTAGTGGTGGTGTTGTACTGGACTGCGTTATATTAAAATGTTTCTAATATTCCTACCTGTTCTGGGTGGATTTTTCATCTTAATATGGATATTTTTAATAAAAAATGCTGTTGCATCTCAAGAATACCAAGATATTAACAGTTCTAATCAATCTCAGATGAAAGAAGGACTCTTATGGACACGGACTCAGTGTTACTGTACATGTGCAGTATATGACAGTGTGCCGTCTGATCTGTCTTCTCCCCTCCAGGCCGCGGTTGTCGTTTGCTGTATAGTTTGACTGACAGCTCTGTGTAGTAAAGCTAACAGCACGGTGTTAAAATGCCACCTCTGGTTCTGGCCTTTGACACACATCTCTCCGTGTCTGCCTCTCACACTGTGCGTCTGTTCTGTGTGATAAAACGTGGCGAGAGATGACTGTTGACAGGTGCATGCAGCACTGTCACTCCTGCAGCCTTCCTGTCCTACAATCAGTCTCTGTGTGTTTAAGGCACAGAAACAACTGGTTGGTAACGCATGATGTGCATAGGTACGTTGGCTCACAACCTCCCATCATCAACCTGATTATAGCAGACAGCAAATCACATGGTCAGTTATCGTGGAGCAGGTAACGGCAGCTGGCATGTTGTCAGAGTGACAGGAGGACAAAAGGTGAATGGGTGTCGGTCAGCAGTATGCTGCTGTGGCCAGAGGGGGAACTTTCCTTTCTCAAAGAGAAAAGTTTAATAGCTTAGCTAGGACTCGGCTAACAAACTGTGATGGTACCATTGCAATTCTTGCAAACCTACCAGGAATATTGGAGCTTAGTACCTGAACTGTATGACTCCAAAATCCACTTTTGGTCTGGTCACTATACTGGAGAGTTTACAATCAGCATCAGTACGTCATCGGTTTTTTAGGTTTATTGCAAGTGTGTTGTAACAGTGTTGTTACTTGTTGGTGTGTACACCTGCTCTGCTGAGTCTTGTTCTACTTCAGTTTGTCACCTCAGAATCTGGCTGCAGGCTTTGCCCACATGTGAAATATCTTCCACAAATGGCTTTGCATTCTGTTTTTTTGAGGCAGCTGCCAGTGAAGAAATTGTTCTGTACAAAAAAAAAGATTTCTTTCTGAATCTCATCCCAAACCGGCCACTTCCAGCCGTGTGCTGCTCCAGGATGTTTTAGTATATTGTTTTTAACATCGTTTGCACTTATATCGATTGTCTGAGGTCATGAAGCCTATTTTGCACAATTCTATGCCATTGCTATTTAACATACAAAGTGTGTTTTCCTATTTAAAGTATTTAATTTCCCTGTTTGTGTTACTATCCCTCCACTGCAGCGCAACAAGCAAACACTCTAAAAACAGGGGATTTTGTACTAAACACACTGTTGGTTTGGAAGAGACCCAGCTGACTGGTCTAACTCCGACTGCTGAAGCCTCATATTAGCTTCAGAAGAACTTTGAATTTTTACACAGACTGTAGATTTTGTCCCCCACCTTTTCCATTGAAAGAATGTTAGAAGATGTTATTTTAAAGGCCAGTACACATACAGTATGGGCATGTGAATATTGTTTTAAGACAAACTTCCTTTGACCTGTTGCATGTTTTCAGAAGTCAGAGGAAACGTGTTGCATTTGTCAGTGTCAATAAAAGATTCTTCAACTTTATTCTATAACTTTTCTAATTAACTCTAGCTAACTTTAGTTAAAACATCTACAGTGTATATTTATTTGTCTGTCTGCAACAAATGATCTGATTTTGACCAGATTTGGGAGTTTGATGCGTGGGGGCTGCTTCAATTAACAAGGTGAAACGAGGTGTCGTTTTGTCCCGAGGGAATTCAGGGGATGACGTTCGGTTGGTTCTCTTCATCTCACCCTCTCTGACTGTCTCTCTGGTCTCTCTTTTTCCGTCTTTCACGTACGCACAAACATCACACATTTGATTTCAAGGCTCTCTGTGGGCAGCAGCCTCAGGACGTAAGCTCTGCTGTCGGACGTCTTCATCATCAATGCGCTGTACATCACTATCTTTAGAATACACACCTCGCTGTATCTTTCCTCAGCTTTTTGCACTCCTCCAACATTGCAAAAGTGGAGAGGAGCTTACTGCTGCAGACTGGCCTGTGGGTGGCTGGGAGAGGGAGGGAGAGAGGGGGTGAGAAGAGAGATAAAGAAAGATGGAGACTGGGAGCAGGTCAGAGGACGGGAGAGAGGCAGAGTGAGGCTTAGGTGCACACACACAGACACACAAACGGAGAGGGAGAGGGGTAGTTTTGCTGGAGTACATTGTGAGTGGATCTCAAGTCGTTTGACAGGCTGTGATTTTCTTCTCGTCTGCCGGGTTTGGATTGCTGTTTAGCCGCTTGCAAGTGGTAGAATCAGAGAAACGGGAAGAGAGAGGAGAAAGGCGAGGAGGGAAACGAATGGATTTATCATCCTATCACACCTGTAAGTAGCTACAATCATCTCCTACATTCGTGCATACAGTGTGTGTCTGTTTCTAAACAGAGCTTCTGTCATTCAGTGTGTGTGCGTGTGTGTGTGTGTGTGTGTGTGTGAGAGAGTGAAAGTGTGTTGTTGTTTTTTTGTCCATACCTGTGGATCTGAGCTGCATGTAAGCATGCATGCGTGTCTTTAGCAGCATCTATAGGCTTCAATAAGTGCAGTGTCATATATTTGTCACGGTGACTCATTCGGCGTTGCCAGGGCGACGATGCCATTGTTGGCATACAGTAGATTTTTTTTTTTTTATTGCTTCAGTGGGAAGCGTATGAAAAGCTGTATATCTGCTGATGCCTCAGTTATTTTAGTTGTAAAAGACACGACACGAGTGGCAATGTTAGAATCCTCCATGACACCCAGAGATACGTTAGATAATATTCAAAAATATCCAAACCATACGGGAAAAGCTGTCTCTTAATAGTGTCTTCATGTCATTATATTGAGGGATAATTGATCAGCTTTTAGCATTGATTGCTTTTGTCATGCTGTGCCTTGATGTCACTTCTGTATAAACTATATTCTCTCTGCTTGGTCCCAGGAGTCTCCCTTCATCCTCATCTTTTCCTAGTCTTTAAATTAAAACACCTGTATAAAGTTTAATCCATCATCCTAAATATAATATGTTCCTTTCAGGAAATATATAGTATCAGGAAGTATAATTTGCCTCCTGGACATCATTACATTTGACCTTTCTGAGAGGGTGATCTCCTTCCAAATTGTCCCTTTCAGCGCTGCAAGAGAAGCATGTCCTTCCAAAGTGTCTATTTCTGCACTGTTAAGCTGTATGTGGAGGTTGTCCTTCCAAATGTGTACTCATGCAGTATATTGTCATTCAATACAATGTGTTTCCCCCTCCCATTAATAATATGAGGGAGATGTCGGAGTTTCCCCTCAGTTCTTGCTGAAATATCCACTTAAGTCTATATTTGCACCAAATGTCTGTAATTTGACCTATTTGATGTTGTTTTGTTTCTTTAACATCTACTTTTTTATTTGTGTATATCTGCTTTTGAATGTGAATTATATCTGATTCCTGTATTTCAACAGGACTCAAAACTCAAAACATGAATAAACTTGAGACAGGAGCCCTAAGAACAGCCAAATAACAGTCTGCAGTTCTGCAACGAGAGAAATAATAATTGTAGCTGGAAGGTGAGATGGAGTTGGCGTGACGGAGTCCTGGTCTGGGAGTCAGAGGGGGCAGTTGTTTTCTGTTTAGAGTTAGTTGGGAGTCACAAACAAGTTGGAAAAAGTGAGGCACACAGTATTATACTGACCTGAAAACCCAGATCTGAGTGTTTAGATTAAAATGTCACGAGGTTGATACAGTGCGGTTCAGATTTAATTTATTTCCACATGTTCTGTGGATCCAAACAGATCTGAAAATCCCTCATCCCATGTTCGTTCTACTTGTTTCACATAACAAATGTGCTACCTGTGTCACGTCTGACCCGGGTCACTTGTACCAGGTGGTGTAAATGTATCTTGGAGTCGGAGAGGAACCTGTCCTTCCTCTGTGCACCTCTTGAACTACACACAGCATGGGACATGACAGGCTCGCGTCCCTGCCATCACATCCTGCCTCTGGCATTACTGTGTGTGTGTGTGTGTGTGTGTGTGTGTGTGTCACCAGGCAGGGTTTACACAAGGTCAGGGGAGGATTTAGGATGGACTTTGCACCACACCAGCAAGCACAGGACACACACACACAGAACACATATTGCACGCTGCATGGTGCCAAACTCCTGCTAGAAAAGGTTGCTTTTACCGAACTCTTTGACAGCTTGGAGTAGCTGGTGGCACAGAAGCACAGTGGGTTATAAATTTCATTGAAGGGCATGTATTTTTATTTTGTTGAAGTTGCCCAGCAATGTACTTTAGTTAACAGAAGCTCTGCCAGAGTCGAGCACTTAATGTTTATTTCCACCGACAGCTCAGTGTCTAGACTTGCCAGTGTTCCCATACAGTCCCAGAAAAAAGGGAGTTTAGGCATTTATTGTTGTTGTTCCTAAATTGGATTGTGTATTATGTATCTGTCGTCCCTTGTCTGTTTTTGACATGATGATTTTTGTTACTTTGTAATGATGTGCTGTCTTGGCCAGGTCTCCCTCGGGGAACAAAAGAGATTTTAAATAAATGGTTAAATAAAAAACAAAAATGTAAAAAAAACTTATAGCTGTTGAAAGTGTATGTGTTAACCTTTTGGAAAAGTCACCAAAATCACAGTAAAGAAAATAAAATGATTTCACACTAAAGTCTGACCTCGAGAGTCTTTAATGTAATCTATTTGCATGCTTACATCTAAAGTACCATGCTGACTCTCTGGTACCATGTTTGCAGAAGTTGAACCCATTCAGAATCAAAACCTTGACCCCAATCTTGAATACACATGATTGCAAAACATGTAACCTTTGTGTCTCAGTGATCTGAACTTCAGGGTCTCATTCTGTGTGCTGCAGGTCCAGGGTTAAGACTCAAAGATTGGATAAAAATCTTGCCTTGTTCAGATATATCCTAAGAAGAAAGCTGTGGCAGTGTGTTGCAATCACCGTTGAGCAGCGGAGACCAGAAAGGGATTCAGAGGCTCTTTGCTTGTGGTCCCCGGTGATTTGCCTCAGCGCTTTTTGTTTTCAGCGACGCAGCAGCCGGTTTGACAGGTGTGAAAATGAAGCGGGACGTTTGCTAATGGATCAGAGGTGTTGTGAGTGTCCCCTCTGACTCGGGAGATGCCAGGCTGACTCACATCCTATTATCCTCAAACTGGTGACTCCCTGGAAGTAATCAGTTACACATTATAGATTACCTGATTAAATTTCCAGTCCAACTTGTCAGATCGAGTTACTATCCAGCATTATGAGGCAGCAAGTGGAGAGCTGTGGTACAGATGTGTGGACGTGTTGAGTTAACGTACGCTTCTTCAGCGAGTTTAAGTCATGACAGCAAGCATCTGCTGAAGTGTCCTCGAGCCAAAGGCTACTTCTTTGTTAGTGCCCACGTCTTACTCACTGCTTGTTACGTTGCATTGTGATATACTTTGTGTCCAACGTACAGAGAGCCACTTCTGTTCCACAAGCTTCCACCAGCAGTTCACAAACTGTTTGTATGTATATTTTATTTGGTCTTTTTGTAAATGTGATTCTATGCACAGTGCGAGGTAATGCAGCATGTACTACAGTACTGGCCAGTAAAACATGAGCATCTTGTTATCTTATCAAAGATAAAACGACTGCTCCTCCTGAGAGGTTTCAGTAGCTCACCCACGCCTGAGAATTCAAAGAAAACCAAAAGAATCCACTTTTAAGCCAAACTGACATTGTGAACCTCAACGAACCAAAAACGAAATGCTAAATCTAAATATACCTTCAAACGCTGGTTTGGATAAATTATAATTTAAGTGTAATTACATCTTAAAGCTGCACTAATCAAAATGTTTGTACAAACAATTAGTCATACTCTTTTTGATTTATGTGAAAGGGGTCGCTAGTGACAATTATCACTCAACTCTGCAGCTCTATGGAGCAATTTAGCATCTTTCAGCTCCTTGTTTTGGGTTTTACGGCCCCGTGACTTTTTGTTCAGCCTCACCGCTCATCCGAGTCGTTTCCAGCTAAGACGGGCAGCTGATGAACCCGCTGTACACTTCCTCCCGAACACCAAACAGCAGACGGACAGTTGGCATCTAGCTGGTGAACATAGTGGAGCAATCTAACAAGCGGAAAACACCGTTATATTTTACAAAACAGAGCTAAAAATATAATAAAACCAAATAAAACTTTTAAAAATATGTATCTCAAAACAAATGTGTGTGGCCTCCACATTGGCGATTGTGATTTGCAACATTTTGAAATATTTAATGAGTTTAATATGTTAATCCAACATTTAAACCTCCAGTGAAACCAAATGAAACTTCCAAACAGGCCTTTTGCTTTTCTCGTTTGTCAGGTGGGAAAAGGGAGCAGGATGTCGCTAATGGAAAAGAGGTGTTGCAAATGTCCCGTTAGATATTAGAGCTGTCAGGACGAATGAAATCCTATCGCATATTAATGCCAAGCTGTGACAATCCCTTACCCGCTGGAGACCCGCCTTTGGTCCCTGACCCACAGCTTAAAAAACCGATGATGTAGTTTTATGTTCTGGTAGAGAATGCAGGGCTGTTTGTTAATGGAGGGGAGGCGTTATGGTGGGCCTTTCCAGTTTGTGGGCTGTCAGAGTGATTAAGATCTTTATATTATATCCTGCTAACTCTGAACAGCAAAAGGCCAATGCTGCAATAAAGAGAAAAGTAAATGTTTGATTTAGCCCACTGTGGTGAGCTCTGCAGCTCTGTAAGGCTACACATGAGGAGTAGTTTTCTTTCTCTTGGCGCTCACTGTTACACGTTGCTTTGCTGTGGCAAAGAAGCAACTATGCTGAAATTATGTGTCGTGTTTTCTTTTGCTTAGCTAATATCAAGATGGTGTGAATATGAGGTCCAATGGAAAAGAAAAGCTTCTATAAACGGCATCATTATGCTCAGCTGGGGTTCACGGTGCTGAGGTGGTAAAGACGTGTTAAATGGTGTTGGTGTGTGTGTTTGTGTGTTGGTTCCCGCTGGATGTGAAGGTGTGATTACTCACTCCAGCTGGGGAAAGAGGCAGAGGAGGCAGTTAGAGAGGGAGAGGGGTAGGAGGGGAGGCTTAATCCACAAATAGCCGACACAAAAGAGATTTCCACTGCAGCTGAAAAATAAAACTTCAGTTGCTCAGTTTTACCTCTGAGGTTGTGTATTTTCTCTCAAACAAAGACACGTTGGGCAGTTCCTTTTCAAAGCACCACACACCTCCATCTGTGGTGCGGATGGGCGTAGTTTGTGTGCCAGCTAGAGGTGGAGAGGAGACTTGGTTCCCTCCTGTTCTGCCAGCTGGTGCACCTGTTCCGAGTCTAGTTGATTGACTCAGAAGAGGGTCAAAGGTCAGAGCACGTCCACCCACTGACTGGGATGGCCAGATGTCCCGGATCAATCTACAGTCCTGGTTTTAAAGCAGGCAGACTGGCTGTTTGAGTAAAAGAAGTACAGATGGAGCACGGCTGCGCTGCTTCCGCTCTCTGTTGCCTCTAAAACCTGCTCTCGTGCTTTTATTTCATGCATGAAAAATAAGTCACCTTTTCTAGTCAGTTTTCAGTTTGTGATTGTCCCCTGAAGAACTCTTTTAGAACTTGACAGACCTCTGTTGAATAGTGGTCTGCTTCTCAGAGACCTGTTAGAATCCACTCACAAGTGTGGCTCTGTGGCAGCGCTGGACTGCCCAACATTTAGTAAATATTTGTTTTCCAAATTGTTGTGGACCTAACGCTACAGTCGGCACCACGATCCGATCCACATTTCACGTCATATTGTATGACATGATGTCAAATGCTTTGAGGGGTAGCTAGCTCGTTTTGCAATTAAAACTCCTAAATGTCCTGAAACTCATCAATTGTTTGATTTCCATTAGTTTAGCAGATGAACTGGCTGGGGGGCCCAGGGACAAAAATGTTTGTTTGGTTAGTTATCATCAAGCAGACTACACATGGCAGCTTCATTATATTCAGGGACTCTGTTATTACCACCTTGCACCAGGTTGTGTGTCAGTTAGTTTGAAGCAACTGGATTAATATGCACCAATACAACAATACAAACTGAAATAAATCTCTAAACTAGATAGGGGCTCTTGTAGCCTCTTCCCCTCTCCGCTTGATTGGTACTCCAGCCGTGAATGGCTGCGATTGCTTTCTATTCATGGCTGTGAATTGAATACGAGTCTGTTGTGCCTCACACATTACGGTAACATGCGGTTCTGCACTAACCTCAATGAAAAATTACTTTCACACTGGATCGGCTGAGTTGGCAGTTCCTCCATGTATTGATTGCTGTATATGTCACCAGGAAAGTGCGCCTTTACTCCAGGTTCTTTCCTTTGTGTTTCTGTAGCTCTCTTCTTCTGCTGAGGTGAACTTGAGCCAATCACATACTTTATGTGTCCCCCAGCGGCTGACAGTGGGCAGCCAGTGTCGGCAGCTCTCTGGTCTAAATGTGTTTGTGAACCTTGCTCCCGGGACAGCACCTCTCTCAGTTTGCTCTTGTAAATAACAACTGGGTGCATTTTGTGTGTCCTGTATTTCAGTGGTGTGTGTGCTGGGTTCTGGTCTGTATAGCACTTTGGGCTTAATTGCTGACTCCTGTGCTGCTGCTTTCTGTGAGGGGCACCCTCAGGACCAGAGTGTATTCGGCCAAACTGAAGTTTATAACCATTTATGCTATAAATGGCCCTATATGAGCTTCCCCAGAGCACAGTGCATGAAACAGAAATTACAGGCCGGCCTTGGCTTTAGGATACAACCTTATAGCAGCACACAGCAAATTAAAATAAAAGTGCACAGGTTGCTGCTGACTGTTGGTGTTCTCGGGGACGGTCTCATGTGTTTACAGTAATTGTAATGTCTCTTTTTCATTGTTAAAATACAAATATCTAAATATTTTATACTAAATCATCCTGTATTACAGAAGTTTGCTGTTGGAGATTTTCTGTTTCTTGTGTGTAAAAATATCTCGTCCTTGTCATGCAGTTCCCAACTGACTGCTATCTGGTGACTTCTTTGATTATTTTGGGTCAGCTTGGTGCGCAGGGAGCATGCTCAGTGTGAAGTGCCACATGTCCATCAGTACTGGACGGCATGATTCCTTTTGTGTGTGTGTGTGTGTTATTGTATAAAATGCAAATTGTATTTCTTTCATTCATTCATTGTAACCATGTTTCCTCTGATGTTTAGTTGAAATCCTCACTTGTGTGATGCCTTCTTTGAGTGCACCAGTGACTAATTCATTTATTATAACTTTCATGAATAGTTACAGCAGATGTGTGTTCATTAAATCACCTATACAGCTTTACAAGATTTTTCTTCCTTTCTGTTTTTACGTCGTCGTCAAATGAAGTCTTTCATTTTTCTTTTTTATCACTTGGCCTCTGGTAACTTGTCTCTTGTTTTTCTTCGTCTTTTATTAGATGAAAGAATGAATTGATTAGTAAGAAAAAAATATCCAATACATGTAATATTAATGAAAATAATTAAAGTGCACTTTTGTCTGTCCTTTAAGATGATGTGTAAAAGATGTTCCTGCATCATTAATGATCACATGCTCATGCAGAATTTTAATATGGACTCTCACAGGGTCATTAGCTTCTGTGTCCACTGGGCATCTCCTTCAAAACAAATGCTAAACAGATGCCAAGGGGAACTGCTGTGCGTGACTCATGTTGTTGCTAAGCAACTACTAAAAATCCATTTGAAATATGGCACTCTTTGCCTCAAAGTTGTAGGATTTTGAACCTCGAGTGCTACAAACATGCTAATTACTCAGCTCTCCTGCGATGGTGCAACAGGGTTCCTGTTCCCTCTGCAGACGCCAGCGCTGTGATTCCCCGCGGACACTGCCTCAGAGTTGTCTTACAGTTTATTAAAGTGTGATTTAGGGTGAGCTGTTTCAATCCCAGAATGCAAGGTTTTAATGTGTGCCTCTGACAGCCACCAACTCATCCAGGAAAAGTAAAGTAAACAGAGATCAGACCTGAACTGAAGGTTCGGCCTCGGCAGAGGAAGCCAAACCACAGGCAGATCGCAGTATTCAGCTTTTCTCCTAATGTGAGTTGAACTGATATAAACGAGGTGTGGGATTCTTTGGAAATTTCGCGATTCGATTCTTGGTGTCACGATTCGAGTCAGAATCGATTCTCGATTCAAAACTGAGTCTTGATTCAATAAATAGAAAAGGGGGCGCTATTTTCAGGCTCCTTCTACTTCAGTGCGCTGTGTGCCAAACCAGTGACTTGAGTTTTTTGCTCACTAAATTGCAATATGAAACATAACTGGCAGCTACAGTAAATGGTCTAGATGGAGGAAAAGAGAAAAAAACAGAACACTGTCTACTGCAACGCTGCCATTGAAACCCATCATTATCCACAACTCTGTACAAGCGCTGCTCTTTTCAAATGAAATAGACTACGGACGAGTTATTAGCGACGCACAGAAATCACTTTCTAAATTCTGTGAATTGGTTCAGAAGTGTAGAAGACGAGAACCGCGATTCTTATGTAAATCTTTGTTGTCACCCCACGCCTTATAAACTATAGACATTATAAATGACAGGAGTGTAGGCGACTGCAAAATCAAAGCTTTCAAAACCAGATTTTGTCTGGAGAAAAGCATCAGTGAAATGCCTAAAATGTTTTGTCATCTTTTGCCAGTTTAGGCAGCTGAAAGCAGAGGTAGACGGGGAAGTCTGGGCTAGTAAAAGGAAAATGATGTGTACAAACCAGGAGAACCCAGGCTGATCCCCATCCACACCCTCAGAAATGTTTTAAAAGATTAAGGAGTCTTGACTGCTGCGGTGAAACTATCTGTTCTTCCATCTAATCTCAACACCCACTTATTCCTGGTCAGGGCTTAAGTCTGTTCCAGCATGCACTGGTCGATTTCGCCAAACTCTACGTTGTCCTATTTCCTAGCTGAGTTTCCCAGAAACAGCTCCGCCTCCACTGCAGCCAGAGTTATGTAATGGTTCTGATGCCTCCTGTATGTCGGAGATACCCAACACAGAGTGAGCCTGTCAGTGTCTCACCAGGTCTTTTCTCTTCTTCAGCCACGTGTACAGGCTTCCAAGCCTCCGCATATGTGTGTGTTTGCAATTATTTATGCATGCATGCACGCCTATATGCATGTATGCAGGTGTGTGTGTGTTCATAGTACCTGTCTTTCCATTTCTGCCTGTCTAGCTGTCCTGCCGAGAGCTGAATGGACATTTAACCCCACTGTCTGCTGCTGAAGGCCTGTAGGGTAAATTAGAGTGCTAATAATAGAACAAGCTATAGGAGGAAGTGTGTTGAATTACCAAACTATTGACCTACTGTAGTCTAATCTGTGCTGCCTTTGTTCTCAGAGAGAAGTCAGGGAAACATGCCTGCATTCAAAGATGCTGAATATTCAGAGTATTTAGGGTTCATTAGACAGTAATCATCTTTATATGTGCATGAAAAAAGTGATTAAGACAATCATAAGGCTGCAACTAACAATTATTTTCATTATCAATTTTTTCGATAACTCGTTTAGTTAATAAAATGTCTGGGGGGGAAAAAAGTTCCCAGAGCTCAAGATGACATCTTTAAATAGCTTTTTTATGTCCAACAGAGAGAAACCCAAAGATGTTCAGTGTGCAGGGCAAGGCAGCTTTATTTATACAGCACATTTCAAACACAGAGGCAATTCAAAGTGCTTTACATGGGCAGAGAAAAACATTAGAAGGAATAAAATCAGATTAAGAAAAAATAAAATGAAAGATACATAAAATCAAATAAAATACAGTTACAGTGTAGCAAAAAGATGTAGTGGCCAATGCAACAAAGGAAATAAAATTGCATTAAATAAATCAGTCATTAGACTCATGGGTTAATATTCCCAATTTTATCAGTTGTTTATGATTTTTCTTTTGTTACTAATTCTTATTTTTGCAGTGGAACATGAGTAAGGACCTTCCTGTAACTGCGCGCGTCTTTGAGGCTACCTCACACGTTTGAATTCTGCCAGGCTTCGTGAATCTTAGTGATCCATTAATAAACTACTTCACACCGTGAAACCCCGATTCAGTGACTCTCGATACCTCTGTAAAGGGAACTCGTCCGTGCCCTTCCAGGTTTTCCTAAACTTTGGTTAAAACCAGAAAGGCTCCAAGCCTTTCAGGAATCCAATCCCTGAACAGACCCACCTCCGTCCTCAACTCCACTGGTTGTAAAATCAGAAAATCACATCAAAACAATAAGAATAAAATCAATCAAGAAAAAATAAAAGGACATTTTAAATGTGATAAAATGAAATAAGATACATAAAACAAAATAAAATACATAAAGTCAGGTAAAATCAAATAAAATACAGTTACAGTGCAGTAAAAAGATGTAAGAGGAAATAAAAGTGCATTAGAGAAACCAGTCATGTAAATGCACTGGAGAACAGCAGAGTTTTTAATTTAGTTTTGAANACTTCACACCGTGAAACCCCGATTCAGTGAATCTCGATACCTCTGTAAAGGGGACTCGTCCGTGCCCTTCCAGGTTTTCCTAAACCTTGGTTAAAACCAAAAAGGCTCCAAGCCTTTCAGGGATCCAATCCCTGTACAGACCCACCTCCGTCCTCAACTCTACTGGTTGTAAAATCAGAAAATCACATCAAAACAATAAGAATAAAATCAATCAAGAAAAAATTAAAGGACATTTTAAATGTGATAAAATGAAATAAGATACATAAAGTCAGATAAAATCAACTAAAATACAGTTACAGTGCAGTAAAAAGATGTAAGAGGAAATAAAAGTGCATTAGAGAAACCAGTCATGTAAATGCACTGGAGAACAGCAGAGTTTTTAATTTAGTTTTGAANTCCATTAATAAACTACTTCACACCGTGAAACCCAGATTCAGTGAATCTCGATACCTCTGTAAAGGGGACTCGTCCGTGCCCTTCCAGGTTTTCCTAAACCTTGGTTAAAACCAAAAAGGCTCCAAGCCTTTCAGGGATCCAATCCCTGTACAGACCCACCTCCGTCCTCAACTCCACTGGTTGTAAAATCAGAAGATCACATCAAAACAATAAGAATAAAATCATTTTAAATGTGATAAAATGAAATAAGATACATAAAGTCAGATAAAATCAAATAAAATACACTTACAGTGCAGTTAAAAGATGTAAGAGGAAATAAAAGCGCATTAGAGAAACCAGTCATGTAAATGCACAGGAGAACAGCAGAGTTTTTAATTTAGTTTTGAACGTTGCTGAAGTTGGGGCGCATTTAATCAATCATGTACAAAGGAGAAAAACTGCAACTCCTCAAACTTGAGAAGCTGGAAACAGTGATTTTTTTTGTGCATTTTTACTTTATAAATGACTTAAGCAATCAAAATTGTTGACGAATTAACTTTGTCGACTAATTGATTAAAAGAGTTGGACCCTTAACAATTAAGTGAATGAGGTTTGATTATTTCCGTCTGTAATCTGACCGCGACCCCGTAGGTGAGCAACGGGCCTCTGAACTGACTATAACTTGTAAAAGTTAGTTGTTCAGTCTTTGCTATAGATGTCATTCCATCTGCATGTTGGTGTCCTCTGTGTACCAACTGTCTCCCTCTACAGTGGCAAAGCAAATAGTGCAGCTCAAAGCAAGAAGGTCAAGGGTTTGATTCCTGCCTTCTTTGTGTGTTCTCACTAAATGAACGCTTGCAGGTGGATCGGGGCGCTGTAAATGTGTGTGCTGATCTAAGCTCTGTGCTAGACTGCGATCTGTTCAGTGTTTCTCTGCCTCCTGGCTCCATCTCGCTCTGTGAGGCTAAATAGGAATAAGCTGCTGAAACAAGGAACACATTCCCCTTAACTGTATTACAGTGTGAGTTGTTGTTGTTGTTGTTTGAGTGCCAGTGTCACCACAGAAAAGGTCTCGTGTTACACTTGTGTCTGCCAAAGAATGACAGCTTCTCCGCTTCTTCACGAGTTGGACAATATGAATCTAGTGTGCTGAACAACAGATGAATGTAACACCCCCCCCTCTCTCCATCAGAAACACAAAGTGGATCTGTTCTACAAGGTCCGCCACGTGATGATGGAGCTGATCGACCTGAGAAGGCAGCTCTTGTCTGGTCACCTGACGCAGGACCAGAGCCGAGACGTCAAGAGACACATCACCGTCAGGCTGGACTGGGGCAACGAGTGAGAACACACACACACTCACTCTGTATTTATACACAAATTTACACACACGAGAAATGTAAAGGGACCGGTGCAGTGCCCGTTCGGAGCGGGCCAATCGCTTGCATTTTTGGTAATATAAGCCCTGCCCACGGCATTTGAGCAAAATTCAAAATGGCGGAAAATCAATGTAGATGCATATGGCCGTGGCTTATACGGATGGATTCGTCTGGACGGATGCATTATAAGAACTGGATACCCTGTTCTGTCCAGTAAGAACTGCTCGCCTGGCACGCAGTCCAAAAAGTTCGCTTGGCCCATAGACTTTACATTGTGATGACGTCACAGATTTTGAAATCGCTTTCCTCGGCTCGAGGAAAGTTTTACAAATATAAAACCTGCACGGATCAAACATTCATAATAGAAAGAGCCATAATCGACCTTGTTCGCAGCTCGAGGTGTCCTGTCAGCACTTTCACAGACGTCTCGTTTACAATGGTGGCTAATGGGGAAAATGCTTTTTGGGCAAAATTGGAAGCAAAGCTGAGTGGCGGCGCCCTATCCAGTTCTTATTATACAGCCGTGGTCTGGACCCACAGAATCCAGGAAATCCAGAATTTTGTTTCTGAGACTCACATTTCAAAAGTTACAGGCCAAAACGTAAAGTCCGTTGTTATAGCACCACCATCTGCACCAAACTCGACACTGCACTCCTTCAGCAATACACCTGCCAGGTGTGGCGTAGATCTGAAGGACGGACAGAAGGACAGACCTTCCTTTTATAGTGTGATGCAAAGCAGAGAGTGAAAGTTGATTCTTGACCTGCTGACAAAACAATCTCATCACAAGGTTCATTTATCTTCCTATTTTTTTTTAGCACTATAAATTCTATGAAGTTATTATAAAAGCACAAAACACACTAACACATGGTTTACAGTAATCAAGCCGTCTTCTGCACTTGTATCGACGACGTCTAGTCCGTATTGGTAGTAGATGGTTTGATTCTAAAGAGCTTAAATCAATTTAGGAAAAAGCATTTATTTATATTGATACATGTAAATAGTTTTACCGACTTGAAGTATGTTCTACTGAAAAACAACACAAATATGCTGCAGATGGATGTGTTGATGTCTGAGGAGGATCTGCCCTCTAAGTTAGTGCTGCAGACGGCAGATCAGCCGCTGCCCACACAGGGCAAATAACTGATTGGAGGCAGGTGGATGAAGCCGTGCACCAGTGGTTGGAGAGACTCACGGGAGCTTGTCAAAAGGCTGATGGAAAACAAATGAAATGGAGAGAAATTCTCCGCTGACTTGGGAGTTATTAATACTGGAGAAATGAAAGGTGGGCGGCCCAGCACTGTAACACAGGTTATTTTAAGCTCCAATCTGCCGTCTGTGGGGAAGAGACTGACGGTGAGGTGAGGAAGATGATCATTATTAGCATTATTATAGTAAAAGTAGCAGTAATAGTACTTACAGTAGTATTGGGGGTGTTTTTTTCAGTTTTTAGTAGGACCCAGTAACAGTTATAGTTAAAGTAATATTAGGTACTTCTGTTGCTGCTGTAAATATAAAAGGGTTAGTTTGGAGTTTTTTTTAATTACATGCTGGTAGTGATATTGATGCATGTGTACAAGCTGAGGCTAAACAGAGATATTCAGAGATAATGGACAAAAACTGAAAGACAAGAACTAACTGAGCGAACAAACATTTTAACAGCTCCCAGAAACGAGCTAACTAGGCGCTGCTTGTCTCATCTAGCAGATCAGATCAGTGCTAATTCAGCCCCCAGCTGCCGAGAGAAGTGACACATCAGACAGAAACGAGCAGCAGCCGAGGCAGCGGCATTAGCTAATTCACACTGAAAGGTGGTGTGATACACAAACAAGCTCCACTGCATCTTCCTCTGTCGTGGATGGTTCATTATTTATTTTACATTAAGTGAGGTGTTCTGGTAGTTCTATCAAATTTAGAGGAAAAGTTCTTATTACTGTAGAGCTTACTGTAACCCCATTTTAGAGAAATAAAGGAAACATTGCATGAAAAGCTAAGTAAAACGTCCAGCCAGGGAGTGATGTGCTTCCTGTGCCTCTGGAGCTTTGGCCCTCCTCCACGACCAGCGAGACAGACATTTAGTTTCTCATTCACAGAAGCCGTGTCTTTAGGACCAAGGTCACTGGTCTGTAGGTGAAAGATGTGGTTGTTGAGATTGAACAGAAAGTAATTCTCAGGAACAATATCCCTGGAGTCCACATCTAAAATGACTTTAATATACTGTGTGTGAGGGGGTAGGTCTCTGTACCTGTCTCTGTATCAGAAATAGTGTACAAGGTTTGTGTGAAGGTTATTTAAAAGACACTGACGTTCTCTCTCTCTGTGTGTGTCTCTCTCTCAGACACATGGGTCTGGACCTGGTGCCAAGGAAGGAGTTTGAGATGGTGGATGAAGACCTGATAAGCGTGTCAGATCTCTATAAGATGGTAAGACTTTTATGTAGCGCAGGAACTGTTCACACACTGGATAACCTTGGACTGGGGGTCTGAGTAATCCCATCTGAGGTGAGGGTATCTCGTGTGAACACCCAGTAATCCCGGATTACATCGCCATTATGAGCGCAGTATAAGATAAACGCAATAACCTCTTAACTTTGCAAGTCTGGAGAATGGGGTCTTTGCAAACATCTTTACCAGTGATTTTAGTCCATTCAGAAATCGATGGTGGTTTTATTCTGATTAGAGATGAGTTCTGATGGCCTAAAGACCCGGATTTGTTGAACTGCACCACTAACATATCTTTTAGCAAACCTTTTGTCTCTCCTTACTCTTTTTTTATTAGCAAAGACCAATGGAAAACATATTCTAATACACTATAGGTGGCAGCTTCTCACTTTTAGCCGACTGTTGCTCATTAAAATGACAGACTAATCAGCCTAATAGCTAATTAACACTAATTCTATGACAGCTAAATAAAAAGTGTGCGTGTCCTCGGGTTAATGTGCAGCTGGTGTGGACACATCACTCTGTAACACTAGTGTGAACAGGGACCAACAGAGTGCCGACTAGAGGAAGGAAATTAGATCTAACAGAAACAGCCGATGTGTCACTGAGCCATTATACAG
>LKNJ01000024.1:44265-280410 GCA_002120245.1 Maccullochella peelii
CACACACACACACACTCCATCCCAGTGTTGTGGTAAATGAACAACTGAGTGTTTCTATTGTTGAATGTGGTTATTTGTTGCTTCATTTGTGATGTCACAGAGCAACTGTGGACATGTGTGTTTTCATAAGGAAGTGGCCGTTGACCTAAATCTTAAAGATCTAGAGGAAGTCATGTGGTGGTGGTCCTCTGAGTGTCGGAGCCGGCTCGCTGTACATTATGTTATAGGCTGTGCGAGCCGCTCGTTCCTTCCGCCTACAGTACCAGCATGCATGAGGCAGCACCTTTTTCCTGCTTATTGTTTTACCATCATACAGTAAACATGAAATGAAATGTAATAGGAGTTAGTCAGAGCACAGGCTCACCCATCATCCATAGTCAAGTATGAGCCAGTCCTTTCTTCTTTCCCCTTTGTAATCCATCTTTGGGTTTCTAATGATACTCATAATACCTTTTGTTATTATAATCTAATGTTGTATGTGTGACATACCAGAGAGATAAGTTAAGACCAAGTAGTAAGGGTGGTTGTAACATGTTTCTGATTATTAACAGGAGGCATGATCTAAAAAGGCGCTCTCTAGCAAATGTGAAGCATTTAATAGAAGGTGATTAAATCCAGATACATTTTATTCTAACTTGTTTATCTCTCCGTTTACTATGTCGTGACTGTCTGAGCAGGACCTGGCCATGATCCAAGTGCAGCTTTGAGAAAGAGGACTTCTGTTTTTGACTGTTGGCTGTAGAGTTGAAGACAGGGAGGATTTATGGTGGGTGGAGCATGACATCAAAATAATTGTGCATTTTAAAAAAAAATACATTTTTAAAGTGATTAGGATAGTTTGTATTGCATCAATTCAATACAAAGTGTTTTGAAAGATATCAATAAGTAATTTATCATAATTAGCCACTTCAAGTATAATTGTTCCTGTGTTTCTATACAGAATGAGAGGGACGTGTAAGCTGACGGCTGATGTACTGTAGAGCTTTTCTTACCTGTCTAGTACTTTGATCAAAGCAGCCAAAACAACAACTCTTCTTTCTTTACCAACTTTTTTGATCTTTGACTTAAAATGGCTTTTATATCCAAGTGATCATTTTTGCTGTGCACTGGCAACAAGAAAATATTGGTGACTGATCCAATTACAGAGTGAGTTCACTTGGCTGAGACGCAGACACAATGGAGCCATTCAGTCAGGCTGAGCAGTCGCTAAGAAGTTACTGCACACAACAGACACAGTGCTATATGCTGTAGATATTAGCTCTCGTTCTATATGAACAGAGCACGGCTTTACACAATCCCCCTCAGTATTTGCGTAATGATACCAGAAACTGTGGTTGTGTTTCTGCTGCATGTTGAGGGTGATGGGTAGCGGCGCCACTGTATACGTCCCTCCTATTGTTTACATCCTACAGTAAAAAAGAAAATAATAAACTAGGTCATTACTTTAAACGGGGATTTCCTCTGGAGGCAGCATCACCATCGCCCAAACTCTCTTGGTTCCCACACTGTCTTTACTCGTGTTTGGATAAGCATCTCTTCTGTGAAGTGAGCAGACCCCTTGCAGCTTTTCCTTTTTAGCTCCACCCCAGTTCATGGCTCACATCTGTGCGCGAAACAGGGATGCACTGACTGATAGTATCACAGTGATCAGTGTGTCCTGCCAAGGGATCAGGTCAACATGAGGGGAGAAGTTCTGTTGGGATGGAGCAACTCCAGTTTTTCATTTATTAGGAAGGACATGCATTACACATTTGTTAGATCACAATGAATTTTGGTAAGAAACACTGAATGTAAACATAACTTTAACTTGTTGACAAGAAAACTCCACAGGGCACCTTTAAGTTAATGGTATGTTATGGTTTATTTATTTCTGCTTAATAGTACAAAAAAAGTAGCATTCGTGCATGGGAACAGTGGGCCTGTATCAGGTGGGTGGTTGCTAGTTAGCTTGAATCAATGGTAAACATTAGGTAGAACCTACATTGACTGGCTGGATCTTGTGGGTGTTAGCAGCTCAAGTGATGAAGTGAGTTCTCCACAAGGTTGGTGGTTTGATCCTTAGATGACTCCTGTCTGCATTTCTTAATGTCTTTGAGCAAGCTTCTGAACCCCAAACTGCTCCTGATAATAGCGCCTTGCATGGCAGCTCCACCACCGTGTGTGTGTGTTATTGTGAGACATTGTGAAACACTCAGGTTAAAGGCTGTATATAAATTAAGTGTTTACCATTTCTTGTGATGGAGGTGGCAGAGTGACGGGATGAATACAGTACAGGGAGAGTTTGTAGTGCTTATCCGTCATGACTTTCTGGTGGTCATTGTGGAAGCAGTTTGTAAAATGTCCACTTTTCTTGATTTTGTCTGCTTAATGATAATAACATACCGTAATAGTTTTGACAAAAACATTCTCTAGAAAATAAAGATGATACAGTACATGCATAACAAATAATAGACTTGAAATTGAAAATAATTTCTACCTTTTAAGCAGTCACTTCCCTCTGGAAATAGGCCATAAGAAGGCCTGTAAAAACACTTTTGATGCTTACCCTTTCTGTCTGATCATATTCCTCTTCACCCACATGAGCAACAACAGGGCTATTTCTTCACTTGTACACCACTTGGCACAGCTTTATAAATCCATTTAACTTCATAATGGAATTTTCATTATTTATGATTCTGTGGCAGTCGTGACAAAACTGCCAGTGTACCACAAATGGCAATATGAAGCAGAATCACTGAGGTGCTCTCGAAGCTGCACAGAATCATTCACGAACACACATTTTTGCTCTATTTAAAACTGTTAACATATGCTGGAGGTTTGCATTTTGGGCAAGGGATGGAAACTTTCAGTCAACTTTGACATCAAAACACTAATTGTGTAAAAAGCATCATTATTTGATGCTTTGGCAGTTGGCCTGGAGTTATTGTGCATGCCTGCTGCTGCCTTTCTGCTGCTTTTTCCACTGACTGCACTTAAGTAAGTGACAGTTTTTCCCAGTTTAGCAGAAGCTGTTAGCTGTGTTCCAAAATGCAAGGTGGTCACTGTGTCTCCTGTCTTTTACTCACTAGTTCACTCACTAATTCAACACGTCATTTAGATAAAGTCATGGAATGGCAAACCCGCTGCATGTCTGACCTTTAGTTGATATTAACCAATGAAGTGTGATCACTGCCAGCAGCAGCTTGGGCTGCTTTCAGACCAAATCAGGCATTGCGACGACTAGCGTGGGGTTGTCACATACTAACCAGCAATACCAGCTTGAAGAGCGATACAACGCCAAGCGACTGCACGGTGATTAACGTCTTTGTACTCCCTCATGGCAGGGTTGAACAGCTGATGTACAGTCACCACGGCTCCGATTGATCAGTCTCTCTTCCATCGTCACAGTTGCTCTGTAAACAGCGGAATGCTACAATTCTACATGGTAAACAAAGTTCTTCTTTACCTGGGCGTCTGCCAGTCTGATCGCCGGCGTGATTGGCCACCGCAGCGAGACGTCTGTTGGATTTCTCCAAAAGTTTATTCTGTTGTAAGTTTTTGCTGCAGGGCCACTGCGTTTTTTGTTCTTTTTCAGCACCCCCTGTGGTCCCCACCACCGCAGCCTAAACGCACTACCCGCATTCAAATGAATGGGAGGACTGGCGTTTTTGCCGCAGCGCCTGATTTGGTCTGAATACAGATTTAGTCACCTGTTTGCACATACCATGGCAACATTGGAGGTATTTGTATTGTAACTTAATAACCTCCTTAGCTATGTTTTATTATTACATTTAATTAAATGTAAGCTTTTGGTTTACATTAATATTACTGTGGAAACACCTAAACACAGTCATATCCTTTAGCTGAACTGCAAACATGAAGAAAAATGCAACATTTAGAAGAGCAAAGGCGTGTGTTTTAGTTCATAGTAAACCTGTGGGTCTAGCACATAATGTTAGTCATGCTTGTCACGTCCCATCCAGTTCAAGCTTGATTTATTTGAGGCTGGAGTTGCAGTTGTCTGAGACAAATTGAGAAAGAGAAAGAAAAATAAACAGCAGTGCACGACTTGCATGGAACAGATTAGTCTCTCCGACACAGAGGAGTCCTTCGTCTAAAGTAGTTTTCTGAAATTACCACCAGCACCTGAAGTGAATAGAGGGTAATGTAGGAACAAATGAAAACAGAGCTTGACTTTAAGTATAAGTTATGTTCCTTTTATTTATCTACATTAACGACACTGAAATGGTTCTTCAATGTTTCACTTGATGTTGAGGAACTGGAGATTAAAGACGAACAATTTTAAATCTTCCTTGTTGGAACAAATAGGTTGCATGTTGGCATGCAAAATGAGCAGAGAACACAAAGTGCAGTGAAAACACAACTGGTTAACAGGAAATGCCATCAAACTTGTTTTTAATGAAAAATTATATGAATATTTTACAAACAGTTTTTAATAACTGACAACGTGGCTTGGTAGCGGATGCAGACTTATGTTTATGATGTCACTTGATATGTACCTGTGGCATAAAGTTTGCTTTTCATTTGGCCTTGTGATCTAGTTTGATGACCGCTACTTACCTCTCATTCACTCTTTGTCTGTAAATGCCAATCTGAAGCCGTGCCTGTGGAATGAAAATTAATGGCATGGCCATCGAAGTCGACCTCCTAATGAGGTCCACAGAGGAAACACAGAAGAATAGGGATAAAAGTCAGAGGTGAAGATGGCTGTGTAGAAGTGGGATAGAGAATTAATCAGAATTGTATATATTAAAATATTTTGTTCTGTCAGCCCTATGTCACAAAATCACATTTAAAGTTTGTAGTGGTTCAGTCAGAGAAAGGGAATATTATGGATTAACATGCATGAGCATATACGGTAGTAATAGATTACTTTTATTGTGCAGAATGAGTGATTTTCCTCCACATTTTGCCCGTACAAGCTGCTGCTCTGATGCTGTCTGTGTTGTAGCTCCAAGCCCTCTGTGGTTCTCTGACTGAGGATTTGATCAAAAGTGGTGTCTCTTCTACTGTGTTTCAGCTTGCTGGGTCCTCATGACCAGATCACATGACAGGCAAACTGGAGTTAAATAGCACGTCATACAAGGTTGGCATTTGCAGATACTAGCTGATCTGCATTCCATTTTCATGTGTTTTCTGTGGATAATTTGTGTACACTGTACGCCAAATTTATTTAGGTTTTAGCTCCTCATTATTTTTCCTGAAATCCACACCCTACTACTCCGATTGAATACTTTGTGTTTTGAGTGCTAGCTAACTTGTGTATTTCAGTACAACCTGACATGCTTACAGGTGCATAATTGAGCCTGTGCTGGAGTTAAGCTTTCCTGCAGTAGATGAAGCCTTATAGAGTTTCTGCAGCTGTCCAGTCTAAGGAAATGAAAGGCGGAACAGCTGTGTCCGCGTTTTCGCCAAGTGCCAAGGCTCTCACACCTTCAGTCAGCCCACATGCACGCACACACACACAACCCACCCTCACACATCTGAATCCACACAAACGCTTTTCCTAGCAGAGGGTGTTTACCCATCTCCAGCCTTGCAGCGTGAGCCGAGCAGTTAAGGGTGGGAGGGGTGACATAGCCGAGGATCAGCCAACCTTCCTCACGCTCTGCACGTAGCACAACCATTAAATTCTGCTCCCTCTGGAGGGAGGCCAGGAGTCAAAGTTTACAGCAGTTCACTTTTCTCTTCTGCTCCAGCCCCACCCCTCTGTTTTCTCTGTCTGTGCCCCTCTCCCTCTTTCTCTCTCCCTCTCTTTTACACACACAGAAAAGCTTACTGTATTGCGTCTTACTGACAGGAAGCCCTTTTGTCAGTTTGCGTGCCCCTCGCCTTGATTCCCAGCAGCCGTTTCTTCTGAGACCCACCCTTCTTTGAAAATCGATAGAGTAGTTTCAGTTCGTGCAGCCGGAGCTAGACTTCCACCCCCACCCCCATCTTTATTTTGGAGTTTTGTTGTTTTTTGGCTTTGAAGGCCCTGATACTGTTCATTCCAGTGGTAACCTGCATCACTCAAAAGATGTGAGCACAATGTGGACTGATGTAGTCAGCCATGGTCGGATGCACAGGACAATAAGATTCAGACGTATGTGTGATGTGGATGATTTTTTTTTTTTCTCACTAAGCGTTGCAAGACTTTGCACGTAAAGATTTTGCACTACAGTTACCATGAAGTACAATACAATTAACCTTTTTTAGAAGTATGTGGGCAGATAGGCTTCTATAGTCTTAATGCAGTGATTCTGTATGCTGTCCAAATATTTTGAAATATAGTGTATCCTGTAATTTCTCTCATAGCTTTTCAAGATTCAGAAATCTTAAGTGAAGGAGGTTTAGTCTGCTGTGAGGGTTTATAATAATGTTGCTATGGTTTATGTTGATCCAAGTGTATGGAAGAATGTGGAGGAACTTGCCTTTTGTTTGCCATATCACTGCTTAGACACAGTGTATGAGGGCTGAATCTGCAGTTGTGCATGTTCACTGCTCACCTCAGCTCCTCTTTCAAGTCAGAAAACATGTTGCAGGGTGTCCCACTCCCAAGTGTTGGTTGTAATTTCCAGTGCTTGCAGTATGATATCTGATCTACTATAAGCAGTCTGATATCGCAGGCAGTGTAAGAACTAAGTGATTTAAAACGCTGAAGACAGATGGATTTTTTTTTCTGCTTCAAAATGTGTATCATGTCTCCATGGAAGTCTTATTTTTGAAGAAAAGACAAGTGTTTCTATCACAGTCTTCCCAGAAGTGTGAGAGTCACCACTTGTGTGTGTCTTATTCCCGAGAGACTTTATGCACTGTATGAATGTGTTTGCTCGCTGTTTACACCAAGAAGTTTACAAGAGCTCATAGGGGTTCACTGCCAACACCCAAGCAGATCATGCAAGTCTTAATAGAGCAGGAAAAGGCAAGGGGAAGTTGACGTGCAGCACGATATCTCCGGTTTATTTTCTCGTGAGTTTAAAGTTTGTAATGAGTCAGCTGTGTTGTATCAGTCTTGGTGCAGGTGAAGCAAGGACAATGCCATCTGCTGCATCCACATCCTGAGCCAACAAAGGCAATATGAGCTGCTTCCACGGGCCCGGTTCTGACTGACTGGACCCACACTAGCAGTTGCACCAACACACACAATTTGAATGCATCCCTGACTGTTTTTCTTTATGTTCATGCAGTACCTCTGTTGACTTGTTTAATGACAAATAGGACATCTAGACATTGTATGCGTACGTTTGTGCTTTCGTCATAGCATATCTGCTTTTACTAATTATGCTTCTACATCTTCCTGTCTTCAGGCAATGGTGGCGTGTTATCCTGGAAACGGGACAGGATACGTGCGCCACGTGGATAACCCCAACGGCGACGGACGGTGTGTCACATGCATATATTACCTTAATAAAGATTGGACTGCCAAGGTATGTGGGTGATGTGGAGCAAATAATGTTCATTAGTACTAGATGATGATGATGATGATGATGATGATACTCCATTTTGAACTTGATTAAACTCTTGTTTCTAATTTGCTTTTTGTCATAAACATTGATTTAATTGTGATTTGAAGTTATCATTGAAATAACCATCAAAACAAAATAAATAGCAAAAGGGCAATCTGTCTGGTCTTCATATTCCAGCTGGACAAGCATGGTCAGCATAGTTCTTGTCTCCGTGGCAGGGTCGTCACCCTCCATCCTGCTTAATTCCACACTCCACACCCGAGCAGAGTCAGTGGTAGAGGTTACGTGTTAGTACGTGCTATTCGGCCACTCTCCCCGTTTATAATCCCATTAGAGAGCCTGCTAATCCATCCACACCCAATCAGGGAGAAGAGCGCCCCCATGCTACCTTCCACACATCCTTAGTTCCTCCTGAACGAAAGTTGATTCACAGGCAGACAGGAGGAAAGATTGAGATTGTTACTGCATTGAACTTGAACCATTATTTGGGTTTGCTCAAGAAATATTCACATACAGGTCAAACATATTAACTTTGAAAAAGCCTTTGAGCCTTTTTTCCACTGACTGTATTGTTCTGTGTGGCAGAGCCTACTCACCTGGTGCTCAGAGCAGCCAGCTGCCCCAGGTCTGACTTGAAAATTGAATACAGGCATGCTTTCAGTCACAGTGCAGATTCAATGACTTTTCTAACATTTTTTTTAGAAGCTCTGCAGGTGTCATGGGGAAAAACTAAACAAATTTGTGCTCTCAACTGACTTAATTCATACTCTGGAATTAACAGTTCATTCATATTATACAATATTGTATATACAGCATTTTAAAATATATTTAAGGGATGTCAAAGAATCAATGTATACTCAATAGTGATGAAGCGAAAACATTTTTGCAAATGTATTAAAAAGAAAAAACTGAAATATCACATTGACGGAAGTATTACGCTTAACTCTGAGTTTTGGGGATTTTCTACCAGTCTTCTCTGCAGATCCTCTCAAGCTCTGTCAGGTTGGATGGGGACCGCTGGGGGACAGCCATTTTCAGAGATGTTCATTTGGGTTCAAGTCCGGTCTCTGGCTGGGCCACTCAGGGAATTTGCAGAGTTAGGGAATTCCCTGAGCCACTCCTGCATTGTCTTGGCTGTGTGCTTAATGGTCGTTGTCCCGTTGGAAAGTGAACCTTCGGCCCAGTCTGAGGCACTCTCTTCAATCTTGGTTTAATCAAACCAGCGAATCTTGTTTCTCACAGTCTGAGACTCCTTTAGATGCTTTTTTGCAAACTCTCCAAGCGGGCTATCAGGTCACTAAGGAGAGAGGCGTCCGTCTGGCCAATTAAGTGTTATATATTATATGTATATTCTCAAATTCTCCACAAATTTGTTTTTACCCCTTGACACCTGCCAGGCAACATGCTTGGATTGAAGAAAATGTGTTTAGCGTTACATGTTATTGAACTTAAGGAACTCACGTCTTGAATATTAAGCAGATAAACAGGATGCTGCACACTATATGCACAATAGAAAGCAGCATCTGTAAGGAGGAAGGATGGCTTTCATGCTTCTCTAAGGAGGTGGTGGCTTTACAAGACACATACAGTGGGGCAAAAAAGTATTTAGTCAGCCACCAATTGTGCAAGTTCTGCCACTTAAAAAGATGAGAGGTCTCCAATTTTCATCATAGGTATACCTTAACTATGAGAGACAAAATGAGAAAAAAAAAATAAAAAATCCAGAAAATCACATTGTAGGATTTTTAAAGAATTTATTTGCAAATTATGGTGGAAAATAAGTATTTGGTCAATAACAAAAGTTCATCTCAGTACTTTGTTATATACCCTTTGTTGGCAATGACAGAGGTCAAACGTTTTCTGTAAGTCTTCACAAGGTTTTCACACACTGTTGCTGGTATTTTGGCCCATTCCTCCATGCAGATCTCCTCTAGAGCAGTGATGTTTTGGGGCTGTCGCTGGGCAACACGGACTTTCAACTCCCTCCAAAGATTTTCTATGGGGTTGAGATCTGGAGACTGGCTAGGCCACTCCAGGACCTTGAAATGCTTCTTACGAAGCCACTCCTTCGTTGCCCGGGCGGTGTGTTTGGGATCATTGTCATGCTGAAAGACCCAGCCACGTCTCATCTTCAATGCCCTTGCTGATGGAAGGAGGTTTTCACTCAAAATCTCACGATACATGGCCCCATTCATTCTTTCCTTTACACGGATCAGTCGTCCTGGTCCCTTTGCAGAAAAACAGCCCCAAAGCATGATGTTTCCACCCCCATGCTTCACAGTAGGTATGGTGTTCTTTGGATGCAACTCAGCATTCTTTCTCCTCCAAACACGACAAGTTGAGTTTTTACCAAAAAGTTCTATTTTGGTTTCATCTGACNTAAAAGATGAGAGAGGTCTCCAATTTTTATCATAGGTATACCTCAACTATGAGAGACAAAATGAGAAACAAAAAAATCCAGAAAATCACATTGTAGGATTCTTAAAGAATTTATTTGCAAATTATGGTGGAAAATACGTATTTGGTCAATAACAACAGTTCATCTCAGTACTTTGTTATATACCCTTTGTTGGCAATGACAGAGGTCAAACGTTTTCTGTAAGTCTTCACAAGGTTTTCACACACTGTTGCTGGTATTTTGGCCCATTCCTCCATGCAGATCTCCTCTAGAGCAGTGATGTTTTGGGGCTGTCGCTGGGCAACACGGACTTTCAACTCCCTCCAAAGATTTTCTATGGGGTTGAGATCTGGAGACTGGCTAGGCCACTCCAGGACCTTGAAATGCTTCTTACGAAGCCACTCCTTCGTTGCCCGGGCGGTGTGTTTGGGATCATTGTCATGCTGAAAGACCCAGCCACGTCTCATCTTCAATGCCCTTGCTGATGGAAGGAGGTTTTCACTCAAAATCTCACGATACATGGCCCCATTCATTCTTTCCTTTACACGGATCAGTCGTCCTGGTCCCTTTGCAGAAAAACAGCCCCAAAGCATGATGTTTCCACCCCCATGCTTCACAGTAGGTATGGTGTTCTTTGGATGCAACTCAGCATTCTTTCTCCTCCAAACACGACAAGTTGAGTTTTTACCAAAAAGTTCTATTTTGGTTTCATCTGACNAGGATCTGAGGGCAGCTGGAAGTGTGGACATTTTCAGTGCTGTGATGTTGCCTGAAGCCAGATTGAAATTTGTCCAAAAGGCCATTTACATTTAAAAAGTTGAGTTGAATAAAATGTTTATTTTTGGATGTTAGCTAGCTCAGGAAGATGGGCCTAAGATACTACGCAGGACCCTCAAGCTCCCAGGCCTCTGGTAGAGGACCTGAGCTTATATGGCAGCAATGTTGACGTACAGTAGGTATGGTGTTCTTTGGATGCAACTCAGCATTCTTTCTCCTCCAAACACGACAAGTTGAGTTTTTACCAAAAAGTTCTATTTTGGTTTCATCTGACATTCTCCCAATCCTCTTCTGGATCATCCAATGCTCTCTAGCAAACTTCAGACGGGCTTGGACATGTACTGGCTTAAGCAGGGGGACACATCTGGCACTGCAGGATGTGAGTCCCTGGCGGCGTAGTGTGTTACTGATGGTAGCCTTTGTTACTTTGGTCCCAGCTCTCTGCAGGTCATTCACTAGGTCCCCCCGTGTGGTTCTGGGATTTTTGCTCACCGTTCTCGTGATCATTTTGACCCCACGGGGTGAGATCTTGCGTGGAGCCCCAGATCGAGGGAGATTATCAGTGGTCTTGTATGTCTTCCATTTTCTAATAATTGCTCCCACAGTTGATTTCTTCACACCAAGCTGCTTACCTATTGCAGATTCAGTCTTCCCAGCCTGGTGCAGGTCTACAATTTTGTTTCTGGTGTCCTTTGACAGCTCTTTGGTCTTGGCCATAGTGGAGTTTGGAGTCTGACTGTTTGAGGTTGTGGACAGGTGTCTTTTATACTAATAACGAGTTCAAACAGGTGCCATTAATACAGGTAACGAGTGGAGGACAGAGGAGCCTCTTAAAGAAGAAGTTACAGGTCTGTGAGAGCCAGAAATCTTGCTTGTTTGTAGGTGACCAAATACTTATTTTACCGAGGAATTTACCAATTAATTCATTAAAAATCCTACAATGTGATTTCCTGGATTCTTTCCCCCCATTCTGTCTCTCATAGTTGAAGTGTACCTATGATGAAAATTACAGGCCTCCCTCATCTTTTTAAGTGGGAGAACTTGCACAATTGGTGGCTGACTAAATACTTTTTTGCCCCACTGTATNGATGTTTTGGGGCTGTCGCTGGGCAACACGGACTTTCAACTCCCTCCAAAGATTTTCTATGGGGTTGGCTTAAGCAGGGGGACACGTCTGGCGCTGCAGGATTTGAGTCTCTGGCGGCAGAGTGTGTTACTGATGGTAGCCTTTGTTACTTTGGTCCCAGCTCTCTGCAGGTCATTCACTAGGTCCCCCCGTGTGGTTCTGGGATTTTTGCTCACCGTTCTCGTGATCATTTTGACCCCACGGGGTGAGATCTTGCGTGGAGCCCCAGATCGAGGGAGATTATCAGTGGTCTTGTATGTCTTCCATTTTCTAATAATTGCTCCCACAGTTGATTTCTTCACACCAAGCTGCTTACCTATTGCAGATTCAGTCTTCCCAGCCTGGTGCAGGTCTACAATTTTGTTTCTGGTGTCCTTTGACAGCTCTTTGGTCTTGGCCATAGTGGAGTTTGGAGTCTGACTGTTTGAGGTTGTGGACAGGTGTCTTTTATACTAATAACGAGTTCAAACTGGTGCCATTAATACAGGTAACGAGTGGAGGACAGAGGAGCCTCTTAAAGAAGAAGTTACAGGTCTGTGAGAGCCAGAAATCTTGCTTGTTTGTAGGTGACCAAATACTTATTTTACCGAGGAATTTACCAATTAATTCATTAAAAATCCTACAATGTGATTTCCTGGATTCTTTCCCCCCATTCTGTCTCTCATAGTTGAAGTGTACCTATGATGAAAATTACAGGCCTCCCTCATCTTTTTAAGTGNTGACATTCTCCCAATCCTCTTCTGGATCATCCAAATGCTCTCTAGCAAACTTCAGACGGGCCTGGACATGTACTGGCTTAAGCAGGGGGACACGACGGCACTGCAGGATTTGAGTCCCTGGCGGCGTAGTGTGTTACTGATGGTAGCCTTTGTTACTTTGCTGCCAGCTCTCTGCAGGTCATTCACTAGGTCCCCCCGTGTGGTTCTGGGATTTTTGCTCACCGTTCTCGTGATCATTTTGACCCCACGGGGTGAGATCTTGCGTGGAGCCCCAGATCGAGGGAGATTATCAGTGGTCTTGTATGTCTTCCATTTTCTAATAATTGCTCCCACAGTTGATTTCTTCACACCAAGCTGCTTACCTATTGCAGATTCAGTCTTCCCAGCCTGGTGCAGGTCTACAATTTTGTTTCTGGTGTCCTTTGACAGCTCTTTGGTCTTGGCCATAGTGGAGTTTGGAGTCTGACTGTTTGAGGTTGTGGACAGGTGTCTTTTATACTAATAACGAGTTCAAACTGGTGCCATTAATACAGGTAACGAGTGGAGGACAGAGGAGCCTCTTAAAGAAGAAGTTACAGGTCTGTGAGAGCCAGAAATCTTGCTTGTTTGTAGGTGACCAAATACTTATTTTACCGAGGAATTTACCAATTAATTCATTAAAAATCCTACAATGTGATTTCCTGGATTCTTTCCCCCCATTCTGTCTCTCATAGTTGAAGTGTACCTATGATGAAAATTACAGGCCTCCCTCATCTTTTTAAGTGGGAGAACTTGCACAATTGGTGGCTGACTAAATACTTTTTTGCCCCACTGTATNGCATTACAGAGACTCTCGTATGAACCACAGAGTAAACGCTGCCTGTTGAGCGTACGGACCTGATGACAGGCAGCAGCGGACCGAAGGTTTCCTCCTGCGTGCAGAGCATCTCCGTGGTCTTCCATTTTCTAATAATTGCTCCCACAGTTGATTTCTTCACACCAAGCTGCTTACCTATTGCAGATTCAGTCTTCCCAGCCTGGTGCAGGTCTACAATTTTGTTTCTGGTGTCCTTTGACAGCTCTTTGGTCTTGGCCATAGTGGAGTTTGGAGTCTGACTGTTTGAGGTTGTGGACAGGTGTCTTTTATACTAATAACGAGTTCAAACTGGTGCCATTAATACAGGTAACGAGTGGAGGACAGAGGAGCCTCTTAAAGAAGAAGTTACAGGTCTGTGAGAGCCAGAAATCTTGCTTGTTTGTAGGTGACCAAATACTTATTTTACCGAGGAATTTACCAATTAATTCATTAAAAATCCTACAATGTGATTTCCTGGATTCTTTCCCCCCATTCTGTCTCTCATAGTTGAAGTGTACCTATGATGAAAATTACAGGCCTCCCTCATCTTTTTAAGTGGGAGAACTTGCACAATTGGTGGCTGACTAAATACTTTTTTGCCCCACTGTATCCAACTTATGTGCTCTGCACTGGGTCTCAGTCAAAACCAGCTGGGCTGCATTGTGTGATGCACATGCTGTAACCTGTTGCCTATGAATTGCTATTGCATGCTGTCAATACAAAATCTTTAATTTGACTTTCTCCTAACTGATCAAACTCACGCATACACACACATGCAAGCAGTTACACATATTTGTCACTTCTTGGTTAATGACCCTGCTTTGTGCTCTTTGCACCTCAGCATGAGCATGACACAGTGCAAGCATTAAATGGAGCATCTAACTTGCCAGAAATGTCTGTAATGTTGTGTAGCACTGAGAGATTCCAGAGTCACAGCAATTCTCTAGAAGTGAATAGCATAGCTGGTATAGTGTGAGAAGCCACTATGCCAAAGGAGAACCTGCAGCATCACGAACCAAAAGAAGAAGTTGTATTGTGTAGGGATTAGCTGTTAGTATTAGTACTAGTTTATGTACCCTTAATGTCTGCAGAGACTGATTGTTATCCTCAGCTTGAGAGGATCAATAGAGCTGCATTGTTTAAGGATTTTGTCTTTGGCAATGACAGTTGCTGTCATGAATAGAATGTGCTGTGTGTGTGTGTGTGCGCGCGCGCGCACATGCTTGCACGTATGCACACTCGTTTGTGTATTTATGTAGGTTGACAGGCTGAGCATTTCAATGACTAACTAGCTTGGAGGTGTGGGTGTAAGCTTTATAAAAATAAGTACTTTGGGTGGAGTTTTTGTATCTGAGAAGCTTACAGTTGGTTAAGTCTGGAAGTAGAAGACATGATTTATCTATGAGCCATTTATGGTAGGTCATATGTCAGCATGGAATTTATCAGTAGTCAAATTTAACTCAACAGCTCATGTAGGTAAAGCTTATTACTTCATGGCAGTTTAGTCATAGTTTCATAATCTATAAGACCAGAGGTGATTTTCTTTGGATAAGCTTTTTTGGGAAACACTCTTTCTTTGGTTGCGGCAGATACTGAGGAAATTTACCAGATGATCTCCTTCCTAGAGCACTGTGACACAGATTCCCGACATTTTTCACAATACAAAAACAAAACCTCCCACCTGTATTTGCGTAATTAGCCTTGGCCTTAATCTCCTGTCAGAATCCAGAACTCCAACAACCTATTTCAAACAATTCCCATCACATGAGATAGTGGTGAGCCAAAGTAAACAGTACATTTGACGATGGACTCGTGGCATGAAAATACCTTCAAGGGACTTCAGACTAATGATATTCTGGATGTTTCAAATCAAGCTGTGCGAGAGCAATTAAGAAAGCTTGTGGAAATTATTTTTTTATGCTTTTCACTGGAACCTAAGACAGCCACAGCTCTATAAAATCACAGCAGTGGGGATCAGCAGGAGGTTTATTCACTTGTGGGACATAATTTAGTTTGTGCTGTCTGCATGATGACATACAGCCAGACTTTGTCATTGAGTTTTAGGACTCAATGACAAAGAAAAATGAAAAGCAAGCCACAAAGGGAAGCATTTCATTGTTGGGTTTTTTTTATCATTCAATCTCAGCCAAGCTCCCTGCCAAGAGTGAACAGAGACAAAGCCAGAAAGATCTGGAGGAAGGATATGAAGGAGGGACCAACAATAGTGAAACAGGAGTTCAGCAGAAACTAGAGAATCGGTTAGATACGTAATCTGGAATTGTTGGTAAAGGACGTAAAAGGAAAGGGAAAGAGGGAGGGACTGCTTGTAGTCTTGGACAGACACACCCTGGCATTCTGCAAAGCTAATGATTATTGTCTTTAAATTCTTAAATCTCCCTTCTGCTTCCCACAGGATCTCTGTGCGTTTCTGAGTGTCTGTTAACAAAGTTTCTGAGTTCCCAAATTTAAGTCTAAGTATGCAGAGGTAGTCAGTAGTTCTGTAAAGTACTCCTTCATGGTTTCATCTTGGCTTTACCATTCGAGAGAGCTAATTGTTGTTTGTTAAAATGGTAGAACCAGCTGACATTGTAATCAAAGCACTGGAAATAAAGAAAGTGAATATGAGGTTTTCCAAGAGACTTCTCTTGAGAAAGCAGCCAAAGTGCTGCAGCAGATCAGCAAGCGTGGAATACAGGACAGCACCGCTGCAGTGCATGCCACAAGCTGTCAGTCCACTTTGAAATTTCAGATGATTAATGTTTCTGTGTCTCAATACTTGAAGACAATCACCCCTCTCTACTGGGTGTGTACTTTAAGGTGGAACAGTTGCCTCACTTGATAGTCTATGTGATAACTGCATGTATATTGGCTGTTCCTGAAAAACATGCATTCACTATGCTGTTTAGTTTACCTTAGTTTATTTGCACAGTAATAAATTATGCTGATAAGAAAAGCAAAGGAAGACGAGATGCAAATTGCCAACACAAGCTGTCAAGATAAAAACCAAAAACAAGGAGTTGTTTTTTTTTTTTTAAGTCTATCACCTCAAAACCACCAACAACAAAAAAGTGCAAAGACACAAGCAAATCCAGAATCTAAATGACAATGTCATACCCTTGGTTCAGTCTATTAACCTGTGAATTAATCTTATAAGTTGACAATAATACTGTGTTAGTCACTGATGTTGGCTAACAGAAGGGTATTTTAAGTCACAGTAACACAGTGGCTTGAGTGAAGAGAAGATTAAAGTTCATGAACAAATCTAAAAATATTTACTGAGATGTAAAATGTCTAAATGTAAAAGTAAGATTAAATAAAATCTATTTTTGTTTTGATGGTGTACTGAAGGGGAATACTTTCTGTACACACTGTGAATATTCATATATCATTCCATATCCTGTATATTTATATTCATATTTATGTTCTTTTACTGCTTATGCACTTCTGGTTAGATGCTATCTGCATTTCGTTGCCTTGTACTTGTGACATGTCCAATGACAATAAAGTTGAATCTAATCTAATCTAATCTAATCTAATCTAATCTAATCAGTGTGGCAGTAACAATAGAGTAACACCAATGCAGTCAAAGTTGTCATAGTACCAGTGAAGCCGTGCAGAAGAGTGAATGAATTGCTGGGCAGGAAGGGAAGTGTTCAGTGAGTGAGTGATCGACCTGACCTTTGTGAGTCAAGTTGAGAGTGTAATCTCTTTTTGTATGAGCTGCTCTTGACCGAGATAAGCATCCCAGGCTGTGTGTGAGGTGAATGCCTCACTGGGAGGAGTAGTGAGGAATGTGAGCCTGTGACCATGCCTGTTTGAGACACAACAACTACGTGCTACAGAACAGAACACAATGTGAAGACTTGTTATTATCTGATTCTGCTGCACACTTGAATTTGATGACCTTATATAACACATGTTTTCCTCTAGTTCTGGCTAATGTTCAACTGGTGTTGGGAGCTTATCCAGTAACTTAGAAGGATGTGTTTTACCAGATGTTGGTTGAGGTTAGTCTACTTTAAAAAGGTGCATGCTTTTTATGTAAAAACACACCTACTGTATCAGGCCTAACTAGAAAACGTAGGGTATCACTAACTGAAGAACATGTAGACAAGGCATGTTAAGGGATAGTGGGCACAAAAAACCCCAATAATTTACAATAATTTCTTACAAAGTGATGTCTGTAATACAATAAACACAACAAATTGATGATATACTACAATTTAAGAGAAGCTGAGGTTTGTTTTTGAAGTAGGAAACGTACCAAAATAGCTCACAGAAATGTTGAGTGGTCACACAGCAGGCCAGCGGCTGAATCATAAGTGACAGTAGATTCCTTGTTTTCCACAGGCTGAGAGAGTGACCTCACTTTCTGTCTGTCTGTGTGACTATACGTGCATGGTCATTGTTAGTTAAACTAGAGCAGGATTGCAAATGGGGCACAGGTGTGTTAGAATGGCTCGACACACTTTGATAAACATATGATTTAACTGTCATTTTGAGATATGTTATTAGCCCCAACATGCACATATTGGGTTTAGACTAACATGTCATTTATCTTATCCAGATGTACATGAAAGCCATATCAGGACTTACTGTTCCCTTTAAGAAGGTCATGAACTAAAGGTTCTCCACAATATTAAAGCTTTACTGTACTTAAAAGAGAAAGATGCGGATAAATCTGTAAAGTTTATGAAGAAGATGCCACGGAGTAGTTCCCTTTTCTTTGTTTTTTCTAATATATCTCTTTTACGGAATAATCCCACTGGAAAATGAATCAAGGTATTGAACTTTATTGTAAGGTCTTGTCATTGTCATATATAGTGCCTACAAATAGAAGCTGATAACTTGTCTGCCCAAGTCTATTTTCTCAATATTTGACAGCTCTTGTTGTTGCATATAGAGTATATTAATGACCAGACAGGTTTAATTATGAACAATTTAAGTGATTATTAGGCATGCAGTGATTCTTTGGCATTAACACATTATTTGAATAGGTTTTTGCTCCCAGTCTCGACTAATTGACCCGTTGGCATACACAGCTGTCTGGAGTATTAGTATAATCTGTCATCCACTTGACTAGCTTTGTATTGCACCTGTTTGTCTGTCTGAAACTGGCTTTCAAACACACCTGTCATATGTGATGTTAAGCTAGAACACCTGGTACCACAGACAATGTGGTTGAGTCAGAAAGTAGGACAGACAATGCAACCGGCGTTCCTTAACTGGGCCTCAAAGTGCTGTTATGTAATTGAGTGGTGTGATCCAAAATTCCCACTTACTTATCTTCTCTTTTAAACTTGAAATATGTAAATCACAATCTTTGTTCTCTGGATATTATACAATTTGTTGTTCCCTAAGTCCGAACTCATTGGGAAAGAGGGTTAGGTTGTCTGCACCTACTGAATGGAACAATCTGCAGATTGATCTTAAAGTTCCAAAAATAGTATCCCTAAACAATTTAAAGCTATGGTGAAATCTACTCTGTGTGCAAATGTTTTATCTGATCATTTTTAATGTCACTCAAATCTATGTGTTTCCCTGTTAATTGACTTTTGAAACTCTGTGTTGCTGCTATTTGTGGGCAGGTCTCTCTTATGAAAGAGATCATTGATCTCAATGGGGCAAACCTGGTTAAATAAAGGCTAAATAAATTAAAAAAGAACTGACAAATAAATAATTTCAAGCATGCCTACAAGGGCTTTTATTTATTTTTTGTTTGCAGTTGTCAAAGTACAAGGAAATTGTGGCTTGTTTAGACATGAAGGGCGTTCAGGTTTTGTGTTCACAGAAAATTGGCTCTCTGTCAGAAAGGGTGAGATAACTGGGAGCCTGCAGAAGGAGAGTTAGGGTAGGGTTAAACACTAGTTAGATTTTTCAGTTTGAAGCCACAAGTCTAATTTTGTTTCATGAAACAAAGAGTCAGAAAGGCAGCGTCAAATGGAATGAGAGGAACCCAGATTGCAGAGCCTGTTTGAACAGGTTTGTACTTTGTGCTGTTGACTTTTATCATAGGCAGCAACTCGCATGCAGAATTATCTCTTTTTGTCCACCAGCTAAGAGGTTAGTGGATGTTCAAATTTTACCAGCCACTCAATAGATTACCATAGTTTTTTTGGGCTGGTGAGTGAAGCAAATCTACCACCGACGTGCATATTTAACCAGCTAATTTTGTGCCCTGGCCAGGAGCATGTTGAGTCCCATAAAGTGCTGATGGGAATCCATCTCAGTCTCACACTGCTCACAAGGTAGTGTGAGACTTTTATCCTAACAGCTGTGTTTCCTTTTTCAGGAGCCGAGCGCTGCTACCTCACAGCCATGAGCTCACAGATGAGCTTTGGCAGCAGCATGCTGTGTGAGTTTCCACAAATCCTTGATTTGTCTTCTTGGCTCAGTGTATATTTGTGCACATGGGAGTATTATCCTATGCTAATTGTCTGTGGTGCTTATGTGGTTTATATTCAGTCCAGACTATAAATGATGACCTGAATACATCGCTGGCTACAGCAGATGAATTATCCAGAGAGTTCAACTCCATGCTGAAGGAGGTCTCCTCCTTCAACAACAACACACAGTCTGGATCTCAGGTAAACACACTCCTCCAGTACTGCTTTTCTTCTTTTTGCAACAGTTTGTAACATTTATATTCTATATAGTGTTTGAAAGCCTTAGTACGTGTGAGAGTGTCCCTCTTGAAGTTGTCCCGCATCCTCTCATAGCTAGCCTCTAGCATACTACTAACATCTGGGTTTTTCATTAGAGGGTTTCTTTCATCATTCTTTCTCAAAAGCTAAAATGTGTTCCTGGGGTTTACCTGTCCATATTCTAACCTAAATGGGTATCTACTACTGTACTGTACTGAGTCCATTGGCAGACTGTCAAAGACCCATTGGTGCAGCAGTTGCCAACAAAATAAATGTTAAACTGAAACAATGTGCAAATCTTACAATCCAGCACAGAAGTACGGTCATTCCTTATAATATTTATTTAGAACAGATATATTTTCCCTTCAGACTAGCTCTACAATCTCCAGAGAGAAGCCTCAGTCCACCGAGTTGTCCAACACCTCCATCACTAAGAGGGAGTCAAGTGACAGCAGTAATGGCAGCTCCAGCTCTCAGCCTTTCTCCCCAAGCTCAACAACTTTCCGTCCCATGGTCTTCTCCAGCAATAAAAACGCACCGCCCTCCCCTGTCTTCTCCACCAGCCCACTCTCATCCCCCAAGATCAACAGGGAGGCACGCTCTCCACTTCCTCAAACTGGATCCGACAGCTACTCGTATGGCCAGCAGAGCCCCAAACAGTCGCCTACCACCCAAAGGCGTAATTCCCCCTCTCGTTACGACAGGAGCCCACAAGGCTCAATCAGTTACGTGGATAGAAGCCCCTCTCCGAACCCCACAGCTGTTTCTTTTGACCAGTCATCTTGGTCTGCCCCACTCCACTCCTCCTTCAACCTGCTGAGCCCTTATGACAGCATCCAGATGGGCCATAGGTCGCCTCGGCCAGACAGAAGTCCCTCTCCTTTGTCTTTCAATTATCCAATGTCCAACACGCTCCCTCGAAGTTTTGGCGGTTTCAGGCAACCTGGTAAGTGGCTGTAATTATCCAGCTGTAAAACAGAACATTCAATTATCATCATATTATCGTGTTTAATCAGGTTTTTGTATTGTTAAACATGGTATTTAGATATGGTATGTCAAGAGAGGAGGTAGGGTCAATGCTGCCAATCACAGTAGTAGAATAAATAATTCTACTGTTAATGAACCCCAAACAGTGAAGCTCTGGAAGCTGGCTTTTGGTGTAACTGAACAAAAAAATACTACCAATGGGCTTCAAAGATATACAGTCATCTTACCAGTTTATCACAAAAATACCCCCACTTTTTAAACATTTAAATGGAAAAAAAAGCTGTGAAAATACACTGCAACCTATAATTAAGTGCTTTGTGTCACCCTGCCTCCCCACCCAAAATAATTCTCTTGGTTTAATGTCAGAGTTTCTTTTTGAGCTTGCTTTTGTATTTTATCCCTCTTTCTGGCACTTGTACTCTGTTTTTGTGTTAATTCTGCTTTTACCCCCCCTCCCTCCTCCCAGATGAGAATGTGCAGCAACAAAAGAGTCCTGGCAAGTGGAATGAGACAGATCTGGACGTGTCCTATGAGAAGAAACCTTACCACACCTATGACAGTTAGTTGATATCTGCTGCTTTCTGTTTTGCTTCTTCAACTTTTTTATTCATGAAGTTCTGGTATTAACACTTTCCCCTTACAGAGACAGAGTGGCTCCGGCAGTCTGTGCCAAACAGCAGCTGGAGAGAATCCAACCTCGATGGCCCTCCTCCGGCCCCAAGCCACAAAAAGGTGGGTGTTAACAGAGAGAGTATCAGATGGGTACTGTGAGAGATCTGTTTGTATGGCTTATCTTGTGGGGCAAACTTTTTGTGTTAACTGTTCCCTCGAGTTCTTGAGAGACCTCAGATAAGAACAGACAAGGTGGGGAACAGACAAAGGTGTGTAGAGATGACACACCTTTCATTAGCTTCTTGAACTCAAACTCGAGCTCATAGCATTTCTTTTTTTAAAGATAATTTGGCCTCTATTGGACAAAAAAAACGTCAAAATGGCTAAAAGCGGTGCGATACACACAGGGTTCATACAAAGTCTTGAAAGTTTGGAAAATGCTTAATTTTAACTGTTCAAGGTTAGGAATATGTTTGCATTTGATTGTACTCCTTGAAAATGCTTGATTTTAAACATAATCTGGTGTTTCATCATCTACACAGTCACATGTAAGCCAAAAATCTTTTAAAATTGAAAATGAAACGATCCTGTTGTCATATTTGTTTGTTGTCTCCTGACATTTATAGTAACAATTTAGATGTGATGATAAAGGCTTCGAGAGTCTGGAAATTTTTGCTTGAATTTTACTCTTAAAAAGCTGTACAAACCCTGTACACAGCCAGCAGTATGTCACTGGCTTGTTAAGTTAAGTTCTGTCAGGAAATAGTTGCCTACTGTACCTCCACATCCAGCAGTCACAAAGGACCATTAGTATTCCATTGAAGTCCTGTTTCTGTCCACCTGATGAATATGAGTCAAGTGTTCATTTTGCTTTTTGCTCAATTAATTATTATTATTATATTGTTCAATTTGGTGCTGAACAGGTAGCCTACAGTGGGTTTATCAGAGCATTTTGCTGCCAATAGTTGACAACTGGTTGCCTGTTTGTTGATGAGCCATACAATGAGCTAAAAGAGGCTTAAAAGCTCCATAGAGCTGCAGAGTTCGGTGAGCAGAGATGCTTCACATTACACTGTCATCTGATTGGTATTGGCAAGAATTTATCCCTCTTTTCTTTTCTTTCCAGGATCCTCGCTCTCAATCCCTCCAGTTTTCCCATGGTTCTCTCCCCCGTAACACACGCATATCAATACTTCCAGATGTTTTATCCCCACACCACTCCCCTTACCACCCTCAGCCCATCATCTCCCGTATTTCTATTCCCCCAATTTCTACTCAGTCCCGTCAGCACAAGCCCATCCCCCTCTCCGTTATCATGCGTCTCCAAAACCCCCACTGGGGAGCAATGTCCACCCGCCTCCCCAGAGTCCTGGGAGGAGAAGGGGATATGGCACCTTACCAACCAGCTGTACCCATCCCGAGGGAATTCTTCCAACAACCTGTACTCCAGCCGCAGCAAAACCCACCTGAGCTGAGACAGCCAGCCATATACAGTGACGGTATAACACATTTAACATCTGCACACACACACTGACACTCTCTATGTTCACAGGATCTTTGTTGAACTAACTTTGCGCAACAAATATTTGGTTTGATATCCATCTTTGCAGTGCTGAACCCAGGGGATATAGAAGCAGAGTTAGAGCGGCTGGACTTTGTTCATCACATGCCTGAGGACAGCAGAAAGGTCTATCAGGGTGTACCACCAGCTCCCCGGCCCCTCAGCCCCACTAGGCTACAGCCAGTGGTGGCCCTTGAGGCCCAGGACCAGGAGTTTCCTAACCTGGAGGAGCTGCTCCGCATCCGGGCAGAATTCCCCCGGGCCCTGAAGAGACGGGGCTCCGTGGACCAGTCGCAGCCCCTGAAGAGGGCCTCCCATTACCAGCCGAACCAGTACAAAAATCTCATCGACAAGCTTTTTCGCAGGAAGGACCAGCGCCAGAAGGGGGGGCAAGGTAGTGAGAGCAACAGCTCCTCAGACGGCGAGGACAGCGCTACACCTCCTGCCCCTTTACCTGCACCTCAGACATCTACAGTGGTTCCCCATGACTTCAGAGTAAGAAATCCGCTCAGACCAACTGATGATGTAATAATCTCTGGACAAGCACAAATGTGTTAATTTGTTGAAAAAAAAAGTGCTATATGATAAAGCCAGTTAATGCAATAAATTGCTGTGTAACATAAAATGATTATTTGATCACATTAAGAACATGCTGTATCACACGACATATGAAACATACAGTAAATCACCCGAGGATTAAATAATGGGATGAAATAATAACTCGATTTATACATTAAATATTTTATTATGCATTCAAGGCATTGTAAAGGGACATTTTTTATGTAACCTCTGTACATGATATGGCAACGATTGTCATTATAAACTAGCTGGTGTTACATTTTGTTTTAAATAACTGCTGGACGACATTCTCTGCAGTCAAGTGTTTTGCTTTATACATGCTTGCAACCTGTTTGTCCCTTCAGAGCTACCATTCTATTCTGCGGAGGTCCAATCAGGAGTACAAAGGTTCTGGGAAGCGAGCTCGGCTCAGCCCGCTCGTCCTGCTGCTGGACGGAGCGTTGGTCGGAGAACTGGAGACGGTGCAGAAGGCCGTGCAGGAGGTGTGTGTGCCTATACTAATATACATATACCTTATTGTATAAACTATCACTAGGTACTAATTCAACACCTTCCAAAAACATGTTTAGCTTACATCAGCAGCTTCCATGAATACATTTTATAGAATGAAAACTCTTAAACTCTTTCAAACCAGTCTGAACTAAGACCGCAACATGTAGTGCTAAAGTTGGTGCTCCAGTTCTGGATGTAGACTTTAAGAAGCACTGAAAAATATGTCACAGTATATTTAACTTTCATTCTCTCAGGGAAGGTTTGCTGAGCCTGCATTTCCTATTTCAACACATCCCTGCATCTTCCTCACACAGAACTACATTGCCTGGAAGTTTCTCAAGCAGTAAAACAGCTTTTACTTCCATTTCAGCATTTGCGGGGTTGAGTGCTGGCTCATGGTGATCGTGACAGTAGTTTTAAAAGGAGGATAAAGTGGATGAAGCTAGTTACAATAGACATACTGTAGACAGAAAAACTTCTTCCTTTTAACATCCCACTGCCTTGATATGTAACAGTGTAAGAATATCTGAGTGCTCACTCTGTGTAAAATGTTTTCCATAGGTGAACGATCCTAGCCAACCCAATGATGAAGGCATCACTGCCCTTCACAATGCCATCTGCGGGGGCCATTACAATGTAGTGGATTTCTTGGTTCGCAGTGGAGCCAATGTCAGTGCACCAGACAGCCACAGCTGGTAAATAATTGCTTATTCTTTTCCACCTATATCCTCTCTCTCATTGTCTTTGGCCTCCTGTAGCAATCTTGTACCACTAGATGTATTGTATTACCGCCAGTTCTTTGGCCCACAGGACTCCGCTGCATTGTGCCGCCTCTTGTAACGACCGTCCTCTGTGTGAGTTTTTGGTGAGGAATGGAGCTGCTGTCATGGCCAAGACGGAGAGCGACGGTGCTATCGCCTCCCAGAAGTGCGATCCTTACGCTGTTGGGTTTGAGGAGTGTGAGAGCTTCCTGAGGGGTAAGGCGATTACACCTACACCTTCATCAGCACGCACACACACCCTATGACAGTACACTATTAAAATGCTAAAAGGCAATCATGATAGAATGAATCATAAAATTACACCATTTGACAGTTGTTACACCTACTGGGGCTCTATTCTCATCCATAGTAACTTAAAGGGAACATATAGGAGTAGGTGTCTTTCTCAAGGACACTGCAACAGGACACAGTGTGATGGGATTTTTGTGCTAATATTTGGTATCCTAAAATATGACCATTTTATACCAAATCTGCATTTTTGGCAGGCCGGAAAAGCCTTTGAAACACTGTTTAGAACACATTACACTTAAGCTTTGCATGTATTCACTGGCAGGCTTATACTACGTTATTTTTAACACTGAGGAAAAATACAGATTACAGGTTTCAAAATAAAGCTATAGTGAAATATGAATTCCTACATATTTGATATTTAATCAAAAGCTGATTTTATAACCTGTAAGCATTTGGTCGAGAAACACCACTGGTCTCCCTGGTAGCTAGTCCAAACTATCACTTTCTGGAACAGTAAATGTGAGATGTGATATCTCCTGCTTTCTGTGTAATACCAGGTGTGGAGGAGGCCATGGGGGTGGAGAACAGCGGGGTGCTGTACGCTCTGTGGAGCTACCCGGCTCAGGCAGCCGATGAGCTGAGCTTCAAAGAGGGAGACATGGTCACCATCCTGCAGAAACCTGAAGGGTCAGACTGGTGGTGGGCCTCACTCTGTGGCAGGGAGGGCTTTGTTCCAAACAATTACTTTGGGGTAAGATACCAATTTCTAAACGAAGGGTTGAACAATTTAGCCTTCGCCTCCTGATATTGTTACCATAATGCAGAAAAGAAACATGAATGTTAATGGGGTTTTTTTTTGTTTTGTTCAGCTTTTCCCGAAGGTTCGACCAAAATCTCTCTGCTAAGTGGTCTCTTGATGATCAACCCTGGTCAAACTGGTGCAGAGGACTCAAAAACTGTGCTTTACAGCTTCACACTGTTGTCTGACAGGACTGTGTCTGTGTGATTATGAAAAGGCTGTATTGCTGCAGGGCATGAAAAATGTTTTTTATCCGTCAGTCAAAGAGAGTTGAAGGAGAAGTCTCAGTAGTCATTTTGGCCTCACTGACAAGGATACATCTTTTTAGAAGACATCATTTGTACTGGCTCTGCTGTAGGATATTTTTTCTAGTATCTCTGTACTGTGCTGAACCTCTCTGTCAAGCTATGCCTGTCCATCCAAAGGTTGCAAAAGGGCCATATTCACTGCTGTTTTGCTCAGCTGTGTTCCAGTCAGAAGTTGACATTTCTGACTTATTTGCTGGTGTGTAAATCAGAATGCAAACAGTGGGCTGTTCAGTCCACTCTTCAGCGAGGTCAATGTAGCTGTATGCTGTCAACAAACATGACCCATGATTGCTCAATTTAGAGAAGAGCTGCTTCAATCAGAGCAAAATCAACCTGCTCATTACTAGAACTTAAAGTAGTCAGAAGTTGACGAGGAACTTTTGTTCTTTTATAATATTTCTAAAATGTACTCTATGTACACATCACTGTTTTTGCAAATAGTTTTTTCGATGTTAGTGTTATTTCTTCCTCTTTGTCTCCATGCCTACTGGAGCTATTGTGTGAAGCAACTTTTTCTGCCTTTACTGATGTTTAATGGTTTGCTACCAAATGTGGCTGTAGACTTAACATATTTTTAAATCAGCCACAGCAGAAACGTAACAGCATCTGTCTAGTTTCTACTTGGCTCTAGTCCTTATGTAGGTCCTTTATGCTGCCTATATAAATGAATCTCGTTTGGAAGAGAACATATGTTCTCTATGACAATGAAACTGCTCTTTTTGTGGATGTGTGTGTATTAACGGTGGTACAATGAATGTTTGGTGATGCATTTGTTTTGTGTTTTTTATGTTAGTAGTTTTCAGTGTAACGCTTTTGTTGCTGCTGTGCACTTAAACTGTAACCCCTCCCAAGGTGCACACAGTGACCAAATCTTTAAATATCAATAAACACATTAGTCACATGTTTTTGGTTTCCAATGAAATAGTTTGTGGCTAAAAATCAGACTGAAATGTCCCTTACTGACCAGCAGATGGCACTGTATAATCAAGTACATATTCAGCACCAGCATGACATTTACATTTGTCAATACTGCCAGCAAATATAAACTAATATATAGTAAAACACCATTTATTGAGGCTGTTTTCTCCAGTATCAGTCCTTTATGTTGTGTGTTATATTAAACCTTCTTAGTATTTTGTTTCTTTTTCTTAGAAGTTAGATTTATTCTCATGTTCTTTCTCCCTCTCCTCTTCTTTTACACCACAGCGCACCCAAGCGACTGCTGTGATTCGTAATGAATCAATCAGCTGCACTATTATGCATAAGGGTATTTACAAAAAGAAAGTACACACATGATTACATTTTTTTTAATTATGGCTCAAGCCTTTTGATCTGTAGACTATCTCTGCCCCACTGGTATTAAACAATCACCAATGCTTGTATGCTTCATCACAATCCCTAAGGAAGATGAGTGTCAACGTTGTTTGAAACTGACTGCTGTTTCCCTTTTAATGTTCTTTTTTTTATTTTATGTAGATTATAAAAACCTATGATGATGATGATGATATACACAGAGACGCAAACACATTCACAATTTACTCACAAACACTGTGGTGTGTAGTTGTGGTGAGCTAATGTAGTGTTTCAGCTTTTCTAGTGAATAATTCAGATGATTTAAGAGGAGTTAACTGTCCACTATCCTGTGGCAGCATACGTAATGTTCTGCTGAAACAGATCTCCTCTTGGCCTCGAGTAGAGGGCCATGGCGAAGAAAAGGAGCATACACTGCAAAATGCCCATATCTCAATGCTAAGCCCCATCTTTATTCATAAAACATTGTATTTCTTGATCCAAGTCAACAACTCAACCAAGGACGTGGCTTATATCACTGTAGCTTCATTCAGCGGGTTTCTAGGAAGATATGAATAAGAAGAGCCACTTCATCAGATTGTATATAATTATTTGCATAGAGGGAATTAAATTTCTTTCATCACAAGGTTTTCACATTTTCTATAAAGTAACTTTTTGGTTTAGATGATAAAAATGATGAGTTGCAGTCATTTAAGTCAGTGGCTCCCAACATGGGGGTCACAAGATGATTAAATGGATAAAACGTTTTCTGAATTTTCTGTAATCTTGGTTTTTTATTGCAAAAAATTGGAAAGTTTTGCCTCTTCAGACCTCTAAAAAATTATTAAAATAAAAAATGGATGAAGGGAACTCCTTGAATTTTATTCTTTGCTGTAAGTGCTCGCAAGTGACAGACATGCAACCTATGACAAGCGGTGGTGAGTAGACATTGCTTTGATTTAAATATTTGAACATTTGCTGCAGAAAACACAATCTAATGCAATCCAGCACAATACAGTGCCGTAATAACTACATTTGTGAATGTTACTTGTTGAAACAGACAATTGCCTCTCTCTGAGATCTATCTATTGCGAGCTGTTGAATCAGATTGCTTTACATTGTATGCAGGGCTTTCTATTTTTCACTGAGTCTCAGACACGCTCCTGCCTATAACCACAATGCACATTTTCCTTGGGCCCATATGGTCACAAACATTCGGTCACACCCAAGGCACTTCTTTCTCCCTGTTGATCTTTGACAGTGCTGCACTGGAGAAAGAATTGTGTCTGCAGCAGTGAGGAGTTTTTTTGCTGAACAGTGACTCTGTTCAAGCAGAACTCATTTGATGCCTCATTGAAAACCCATTATAACCACGATGGAGCAAAATGAACTCTTATTGACATGGTCTGCAGCCAGCTGGTTCAGGGTAGCGGAGGACCGCGGTTACTTGCCCTGTCTGCGGCATGGTTGCACATTTTTGTTTTTATCTTATTCTCATTCTCCTCACTGAGTTCGATTCTGCCTCACTGCCCCCACCTACACACACACGCACACACACTGTGATTTCAGAAATGCTGGCCATTATCAGAGCCAGCCTCTTTGGCCCATCAGGGTCTGACAACCCCACTTGACAAGACAGGCCGGTCCTCAACTGCTGCACATAAGAGCACTAAGGCTGTACAGGCATGAAGTAAAGAACAGAGATGGGGAGGCTCTACAGAGAAATAGGAGGGATGAGACAATGACATAGCAGGATGGGAAAATTGAATGAAGAGAAATACAGAGTGTGATAGAGGGAATGGAATACCTTTCTGAGCGCACCACGCAATTTTCTGTTTGATGGGATATCTGCCAGAGGAATGCAAGGATAATCTATAAACCACTCAACTGTGTCAAATGTGCTCCATTAGACCTGCCCTGACTGACAGCAAGTAGAATCGACTATTACGATCTGAAATCTGTTCTGATGGTGACTAAAAGAAAGAGAAAAATATATATAAAAATTTCATATTTTTGTTTGTGACTATGGATTTTTAAAAGTTGGAAACACACTCGTATCCAAACACACAGACATTGTTGCAGACATGACTGGTGTATACGATGGCTTAAGATGGCAACCAGTGGACCCACAGGTCATCAATGTTGAATGTTTTTGCCTTTTAAGTATTGAACAGACGCCCCTCTCAGTTATACTTCTGAGGAGATTGGTTCTGTCAGGCCGGTGGCAGGAGAGTATCTTATAATGTGATCTCAGCGAGGGCTATGCTTCGTTATTCAGGGACAACAAACAAGTGTGTAAATGTGTGTGTTTCTGTGGCTCTACATGGTTGTGACAACAGTTGGATGCAATCATACCGAATGCCATATCTGTTTTCACACAGACCAGAACTGAACTGATGTCTCCCTATATTTGAAAGTATTCTATGTGACAGCCAGCAAACTGCCTTGAAGGGTGCCCTGTGTGTGGGTGTGTTTGCATGTGGTTGTGTTTGCATGTGCGCCTGCATCTTTGCATGCATGCTCCACTCTCACTCAGACACTGAGGTGAGCAGACAGATCTGTGGCCCTGCAGAAACACAGAGCTTTACTGAACCCAGCCAGCCCTGCATCAAGGACACACACACTAACAAAAACAGGGAAATAAACAAACTAAAATATACAAAAAAGGGGGGGGAAGCAGTTTTCAAAAATGTCCACTCCACTTCTGTTTCTTTCTTTCTTTCTTTCCCTACTTTGGCTATTCTGGCCATGCTCCCACTCTGTGCTCCTGTGGAGTAATGAATAATAGAGGAGTGCTTGTCCTCCCTCGGTCCCCTAGTTAATCAGAGCTCGCCTGGCTGCCCTCTTCTCTGCCACTCCTCACTTTAATAAATCATTCAGGCCTTCAGGACAACAAGTCCGTCAGCTCAGGCTAAGCAAGGGGCCATGCTGGTAAAAACCCTGCCATCTTCTCTCTCTACAACCTGCTCCTTCTCCACTCCAAAACCAGGAACAGCACTGTCTCACTATCATCTCTTTCCTCTGGGTCTCACTTTTTCTGTTGCCCCATCTCTTATGTCCATCTCTCACTCTTCTTTTTCTCGCTACGAGATAAGTCCCATTTCATTTCTCTCCCTTCCTCTGTCTCTCTCCCATGGGGAATCATTTCACTCTCACCCTGCCAGGGTTCGACCCAATGTGTAATGTTCTCATTCCTCATCTCTTCCCTCATTCTCCTCTTTTACGCCTCCACTCTCTCTTTGCCCTTCCTGTCCGAGCAGAAATTCCTGTCGGGGATGACGTCACATGGATGTGTCCCAAATGGATGCTGCTGCACAGAGAGCCAAAAAAGGGACGGATACAAAAAAAAACATTGCAGGATGTACAGAGAGATACAAATTTGCTAACTGCAGTTAGCTTAATTTGCACCATCAAGGGGCCTTTAAGCAAAGCAATGTGGGGAAAACTTCAGGGACTTGTGTCGCCCATCTGTCAGATTCAGTATTCAGTATTTGTGTCATGATTTGTTGCAGGGTTTGTTTTGTGTACTGAGAGTTTATGGTTCCCTCTTTGCTTCAGTCTGCTCCTTCAACTTCTATTTTCTATTAAATGCAGTTCCTACATTTCCCCACAAAACTACTTGCAACAGAGGAGGAAATGAATTCTGCATTTCCTCCCCTGTTGCATGTAGTTTTGTCTGTAACACATCAAGCACTATACTTGAAAATGCTCTCCTCCATCCATCCACTCTCTCCCTCTTTCCTTGCCCCTCCCTCCCTGCTTCAGTATACCCACAGATCATCTCTGGGTATCATCTCTTTGTGTAAACAACCTCTGTATCTAACTCTGTCTCCTCTCCTCTCTCTTCATGGTGTTCTCTTTGAGTCCTTTTACAGACAGACTGCCCGGGCAGCAATTTTTCTTAATCTGGCTCCATTAACCAAGCACCCCCCATTCCCTCCACCTCCTTGGCTGGAGGATAGTAATCACTTCAATTGACAAAAAGCATGAAACCCCTCCTCACTCTTCCTGTGTCTCTCTACTCTCTCTCTCTCTCTCTCCAGTTGTACACAAATGGCTCAACTCGAGCTTTTTCTTTATCAAGGCTCCCCTCTCACTTTGCACGTCTCATCCCTTTAAATGGCCACTCAAGCATTTATTTCATTATCTACCACAACCAAAAAAAGTAGGGTGTGAGCATGTGTGTGTGTGTGTGTGTGTGTGTGCTGAATGTACCCTGAAATGTGTGTATGCCCTGGTATTTTCTTGCTGTCTGATCTGATTAGTGACTGTTCCACTGTCCCTTTCAAATGTTCATAACGAGGTGCTGTTTCAGTTCACTGTGAGGTTAATGATTAAAAGGAGGGAGATGTGGGCAAATGTGCTGCATCTGGGAAAAACATATTACGGGGCACCAAACAAAATGAGGGAGAGAGGGGACAATAGACTGTCGAGTGCAGAGGAGAGTTGCGTAATATCATCATTTTATGTGGTGACCTCGGTTAAGTAGTGCGGTGTGCCTTGTTGCTGTGAAGCACTCTACATCAGGAAACTCTATCCATGACTTTCCACTGTGCTATAATCTGGATAAGACTTCAGATGAAGTATGTGTTCATGATACTTTTAAATCTATTCGTAACTTACCTGCTGCAGTGAACTATTTCAGTAGGTTCTTGGTAGAAAAAGATCATAATACAGATTGCACCAAACACAAAGTACAGCTAGGGCTGATGAGAACGTCATTCATTTTGCAGGTATTTGGTCATAAATCAAAGCATTGGACAAAGTAAAACTTTGACCTGATGATGGAACGAAATGAAAAGTAAGAGAATTAGTTATTATAATCCACCCAGAGGGGGCATGAATGTTTGTACCAAATTTCAAAATATGGTGCTTTGACTTTCCTGAGTGCCTCCTTGAACTTAACAAACTCTAGTAATGTTTTACTAGTAGACCTATTTGCATATATAGCTTATATTAACACAATCAGGATTGGGGGAAAATTATCATTATTTCAGTAATGTACATGCTTTATAAACTGCTTTCAGTCTGCTCTAAACAAACCTATTAACATTTCTAAATATAGAGGGGACTTTTGAAGAAATAAATACAATCAAAAAGTTATTATAAGCAAATGTGTAAACAAACGTATTTTAAATGTAACTTACAAACAGCAACTGTCATAAGCATGAACAGAGTTAAGGAGTATTGCAGCTAATTGGGCTTATGTTGGTGTTTAGAAACAGCATTTGCTTTACACTGTGAAAAATGTTCCTCTAAAAGACTTATCTAATGCTGTTCGGTCAACCAGTTCAGTTGTTTGCACTAAGCACTTTGAAACACTTGCATTGACATAAAAGATAGTTCATTAACTTGTGAAATAATACATAAATTCATCACTTTACTGAGCACGTCACTTCACGGTGAAGTCACTTGTCACTAATTGAAGAAGAAGTAAACACAACATTTCATTTATCATGCAGATTACTTCAGTCTTTGTACTTGGTGAATGATGTTGGCACTATCCAAACATTAGTTACTTGTTCAGTTCTCAATGTACTGAATCAGGTTTTGCTCTCAGCCTAATGGTTGATGTTTATTACATGTGTTTATTAAAGTTTTGTTAAATGTGCATGTTTACCTTATCCCCAGAAGCCTTTTTGTATACCTAGCATCTTCCACTCACCATCTGGTCCAGGTTGGTGTGTCGTCTGCTCGCACATCCCTCATGAGGATGGATGTTACAGAGGAATGAAACTGACTGTGACTATGCCAAAGAAACGGAGCACAGATGAATAATCCTCTGAAATCTCAGTCCTATTTCAACTGGCTGCTGAAGCAATCACAGTCAGCTGAGTAAGGGGCGGCATCCCATCAATAAAGTGGACAGGACCGTTACTCTTTGGGTGGTCACTTTTCTGGACACCCTACATGACTCTCCTTCTATCTCCCTTTCAATCACTCACTCGGTCTCTCTGTTGCCCAGCTATTAAAGTAATACTCCAGCCAAAATCTATCATTTGAGTATCAAACACTCATCCCTTGTAGGCTTGAAAAAAGTAAAAAGTTTGTAGTTTTGTCCTTCACAAAGAGCTGCTTCACGGTGTGAGAGGGTTCTGGATTCAAACCCGCCGGTCAGCTGGAACCTTTCGGTGTGGAGTTTGCATGTGTTCCCCGTGTCCACGTGGGTTCTCATCAGGTACTCCGGATTCCTCCCACAATCCGAAGGCATGCAGGTTAATTGACGACTCTAAACTGACCGTGAGCATGAATGGTTGTCTGTCCCTATGTGTCAGCCCTGTGATTGACTGGCGACCTGTCCGACCTGTCCACCTGTCTTAAGATCCTATTGATACCATGAATGCTACACTTTAATCACAGGTGTCTCACAGGTGTCACGATGATGAAACCGTGATCCCCCTGCTGGAAGTGTTTACATCACAACAAGCTGTTGTTTTGACTTGTTGGTCCCCAAACTCGCCTCCTCAACAGTGCATCACTTTTTGTCCCCCTCACAGCTCACCTCACTCGCTGTGTAATCAATTTACTGGTACATTAATCTCTCTTCTCCTGAGAAAACCTCACCCCTCCTCTCTCTCCTCTCTCTCTCTCTCTGTCTGTCTGTCTGTCTTCCCTTTGGTCTCTCTCCCCTGTTAATTCAGACAGACCAGTATTACAAATATAGAAAACCAAAGCTATTTCTGAGCATGTAAATGATGACACGTGTTCAGGCATCCATGATCACTGAACAATGCATCCATATTCAAACTGTATGTGCATGTGTGTGTGTGTTTGTGTTGGAGTGTAGGCTATTTATGTAAACATTCCTGCATGTATGTGGGTTGGGGGTGATGCCTGACATGTGAATGTGTGTGGGTGTGTTTGTGTACCTCACGCTGAGCTCTCTCCATTTGGATTGTGTTTGTATCCCTTGGCATTTCTTTCCTTATGTAAGATAAATAATTCAGGCCTCCAGAGGCAGAGAGTGGAGAGAGAACACTGATGGAAAAAATAAAAGAGTCATGAGCCCTGACTTTTTCCATGGGAGTACAAAGGCTGCATTTCCTCTGTGATAGCGCATAAACCCCAGTTATACTACAGTGCACACACACACAAATCGGCCTTCGTCAGCTGTGTGCAGCCCAGACGGGAGATTGAGCTGCTGTATTTGCATTTTGCCCAAAGTGCTTGGCACACAAACAGGATCTCTTGTTAGCCCTTCTCTGTAACAAGGATAATAGATTACATCTTGCTAAAATATCGATATGTCCCCCAGAGCTGTTTCACAACAGAAAAAACTACAGCAGACTTGAGCATCCTGGACACTCCAGCACATGTTTCTGATATCTGAATTGCATAAATGAAATCTGATGTTATAAGTCAGCCACACATATCCAACACTCTCTAGTAATAATTATGTTTTAGACCTCCAAAGTGATTTTGTTTCCCCTCCTCAGTGAGTATTGGATTAGCTGTGTTTTCCCTATTGAGCTACTTACCACCTCAGGCGTTCTGCTATTACTACACTCCCCCTTCATCCTCCCTTCCAGGGTTTGCTGAATTGGCCATTCATGTAGAGATGTTGCAGCCACAGCGCTCCTTAAGGAAAAACACAAGCTTACTTCAAATAATAGGACTTGCCTGCAGCTTTTTTAATCTCATCAAGAACGTTAAACCCAATTTCAAGTCTGATAACGCGACTGAAAACACGGCTGTATGTGTAGATGTGCTGCTGTCATCTCATAGCAAGGTGGTCGTCTCAATCCCTGGCTAGCTCATTATTTTCAAATCGGCCTGTAGAAAATGATTGACAGGTAAAGAAAGAGTCTTATTCTCACCTAGTGGCACATCTCAACATCAGACAGTGCAGACAGAAGTTGAAAGTTGGGGTGAATGGCGGTGACAATGCAATTAGGCCCACACGTAAAGAAGACAAAAATTGCAGTAATATTTGTGAAATGAGCAATGCACACATAAGGAAATGAAATCCAAATTATACGTCTATCCATTTTCTAAACCATTATTGCAAAATTGTGCATCTTGGCCTCAACTGTTAAACTCAAGGACTCAGATGTTTCCTTCTTTGGGAAGTGATGCATCATTATGGCCTAAACACCAGCTAAATACTGCAGATTATTTTGAGACTTCATTCCTTCATTTTAAGAATGCGGGCTGCAATTATGGCTCAGTTGGTTGTGAGGGGGTCACATACTCACATCCTGGATTGGTGAACCTGAATTTTGAGAAGATGTGAATGTGTATTGAATGTTATTTTTATGTAGGTCATTATTCATTCGGGGGCCCCAGAATTCTACAGTAGCTACACTTTGGTTGACACAAGTAAAATGGTGTTCATGTAAAACTTTAAGCTACATGAGTGCAAAGAAGGCTGATACAGATACCTTTAGAATGAAGTCGCTGCTATCTGATATGTTGTTTCAGTGTTTTCAAGTCACTTGCATGTCAAAGTATTTCAAAATATACATACAAATATAAACACTGAAACCATGAAAGTGAAATTGTACTGCAGGTTTTACAGGCTGATTTGTATATTTGTGGTCAAACCTCGATCATACCAGAGGTAGACAACATTGCTTGTGTGTTGGGAGATCAATATCGGACTGACCTGAACAAAGCATTAGTCTCATACTGTGCAATATCATTAGTGCCCTCATCTCGCTCCCCCCACCAAATCAATCCTCCCATCTCCTTACCTGTCCTTTACTCTGCATGCTTCAGCTAAAAAGTAAAACACAGAGATGAAGATGAGAAAGTACAGAACTACAGGAAGAAGCGAGAGGGTGAGAGAGATGGAAGGAGGAAGAAAATGAATAGACAGAAAATAGAGTGATGAGGGAGGATGTGCTCAGACTAAGGAGAGTGTATTGATCCCTGCTTCATGATGGACTGAGAGGCCTCTTGTCACTCTGACAGCCAAAGACAAATGGAGCATCAGATAGGCAGCTTTGCGGCCGTGCTGACCGTCCCGGAAAGAACCAAACAACAAGAACAACAAAAACAAAAAACAGCCGAAAGGTTAAACCGTTTCTGGGGGAGGGGGATTCTAGCTAAGAGCAGTGCACCTCATTAAATACTCAGCCTAAGCCCTGTGGATTTCATTGATTGCTGGTGTCCAGCAATGCCTGAGCTTTATCCCGTGCGGCCTCCCCTGAAAGAGGCAAAATGAGCATGAGCCTGAAGCAGGGATGATTGTTTTTGCATCTTGAGTCTATTTCTGACTTGAGATCTTAATGTGGGCTGGCCCGGGCGGCTAAAGTGGGTCATAGGGTGAAGCGGACATGAAAGGGCTGACACGAAGCGGAGTCATCCTTTCTGGGGGGCATCTCACTGCCTCCACTCTGGTATACACACACAGAGCCACTGCATAACACCAACCTCCCCTTTTTTTCCACCCCGCTCAGTGTTTGTTCCCCCCGCCTCTCTGTTTTGATTGCTGCCTCTGTCCATTTTTGTGTTTGCCCAATGCAGCAGCATCAATGAGATTTTCATCTCATACTTGCACCTTGCTGCACATTGCTGAAATTACATTTGCAGCTTGTCCAGAATCCGAAGATCCACTGGCATCCCAGTAAACACACACATTTGTGTTGCTAAGGCTAACCTTAACCCCCCCTGCTACATCCCCAGTCTTAACCCCAATCCTAATTCCAACCCAAAATCAAGCCCTGACTCTACTAATCCTCTTAAAGAAGTAAGAAAAGGCAAAATGTCCTCACTTTGCAGATGTGTGTTTTTCTTTCTATCGTTACCACGACCTCAGAGTAATTGAAATATAACACACATATGCTCAGGCACTGCACCAAACAGGCTTTAGGACCCGGTATCATGAGGTAGCAGAGCTGAGGAAAGGCAAAAAGGAGAGGGAGGCAGAGAGAGGGGGAGGAAGAGAGAGGGGAGACGAAGAGAGTTGTATTCTGGAAGTCAGAGAGAGAGCTCAGAGTGGCAGAAGAAAGTTGACACCGTGTAAGATGCGCTGCAGCCGCTACAAGGATTTATGAAAGACCTTCTCCTTCCTGTGAGGAGGAGAGAGCGAGCCGAGCAGGATGCCAGGGAAGATGCTCTGCAGGGGGAAGGGGAGTCTTTGACAAAGCATGCACATTACTGCTGCCAGGCTGCACAGGTGTAATAGGCGCATCTGCACGCATTCACAGCCGCATCAGTACATCAGTGCACCACGGAGGGATGCCGACAAGTTTGACTCACGATCAGTAACTCTCACACAAACACGTGTAGGATCCAGGCATACACGAATACACACACACACACACACACACACACACCTTCTGCATATATGCCCACGCTGGAAGCAAGCAAATCAGTGGATCAGTGTGTAACAGCATTCAGTCCTGTGGATGGTTAAAACTGGGACGCTGGATTCCCCCTGTTTCTTCTCAGAGGTCTCATCCCGAGGACAGGACAGGACGGATCCGAGTTTCCAAAGTAAAGGTGAGAAAATGAGGAACCGCGAGCTGTGTTACTTTGGGTAAGAACAAAATAAAACCCTGAAATTAGCATGTTGTCTGTGACTGTTCTTTGACATTTTATTGCTATAACGTTTTTCCCTTTTTCTCTGTTATTGTTCCATCACCCCACCCCCTTTGTGAAACAGCAAATCTTCATGACGAGTTATAAATTAAAAAAAATATAAAATATATTCAATGTGAAAGCATTGCTGTTACCAATATAAAACTGCTAGAATACCTGTACAATAAGAATACAGATTCGATATAACTAATTATAACCTGTATTACTGTTTTACCAGTAAAAGTTTGTGGCATTAATAATAACTTTATTTATTTAATTTATGTGATTGCTGCAAGCTAATCTTCGTTCCTTTGCATCTTATATACTTTTTTTGATGGCCTACTAGCTGAAATATCCTGCTTACATGTCTGTATTTAGGAGAGTTTTGCTATTTTTCTGCGTTTTGATCTCTTATACTTAATAAAATATACATTTTTTATGATTTTGTTTTCACTCTACTTGTCCAGCTTATTAAATCTTTCAGCAGCTGCTTTCAGCAATCACACGCATTTTCTTCAGACTTTCTTTTGACTTTCATGTCAGTAGTAATTTGTCAGAGTAGTTCTTGCATTTTAAGTGGATCTCCCTTCTGACACGAAACCTTTCAATTATTGATTCAGGGCTAATATTTGAGAAAGGTGATTTATTAATTATGATTATGTTTCCGATGAAGGAGGATCAAACTTATATCAGTCACACTGCAGGACTGAGAGCTCTTAAACACACACAGCTCTGCTCCATTGTTCATGTTTGTACAGCTATTTACGGCTGTATGACAAGCCTGGTGTGCAGTAATATAAAACCATAGCAGCCTCGTGCAGCATTCCTGAAACCTCAGACAACCTGACACATGCACATCCCATAACACATTTTCATCTTTTGTTCAGGTATCATCTGATGTGGAAGACCACATGTTTAAGTGTGAAATGTAAAAATGTGTATCAGGGTCTGCTGCTTTGGAGTCTAAGTGCTTTCAAAGGACATGCAGGGTGTTTTGCTTGACAGCATTCCTGATTAAGAGCAGCTCTTTTCTCCGCTCTTCACCTGACTGTGCTCTGTTTGTGTGTGTGTGTGTGTGTGTGTGTGTGTGTAGGTCATTGTCAATTAGAGGCCAGCAAATATGCCCTCCCTCTGTGATGATGATGATGATGAGACCATGTAATACATCATCGCTCATGTAAAGATCTGCGAGAGGCTAATTACTTCATTCAGCTCATTGCTGCACGCATACCCTAACACACACTTGTTTTGGTTACTTGTGAGGACATTGTATTGATTCATATTTGTTCCCTAAAGGCTTCCGTTGACCTCAACCATAACTGTTACATACCTAAATTTAATCCTCACTTCAACTTTAACCTAATTGTTTCCCTTGTGTGGACTAACCTTTTGTCCCCAGATTCAAGGCGAATCTCCACAATGTGTGTGAACAGATTGCTGTCACCAAGATTACTAGTACACACACACACACACACACACACACACACACACACACACACGCACAGATTAACACTTGCAGGCACATACAGGTCATTATGCACTGCAGTACCGCTGATGTGAACACAGTCTAGATGACATTTGCAGCCTTTGTATGTGCCGGTTAAGCCTCTAGGTATTGTGGCAGTTCATCTTAATGTTCACATGCATTTGCACAGGCTTTAACAATAACAAATTACTGCAATTAATATTTAAACAATAACAGGATGGTGTAAGCTGGTGATTTTACGAAGAGTTGGTGTAACTGTCACCTCCACCCAAGTCGAAACTACAATTTGGAGCGATAAAACTGAATCCTTGAATGTTTGGGATTTCTTTGGTGTAAAATAATGGACACACTTCCATATTATTTTACTCTGGCTGTACGAAAATGTCTACTCTGTATGTCGCCAGTCACTAAAACGTGTATTTACGAGTCAAGACATGTTTTTATAGTTTTGTAAATGATTACTTATACTAATTGTTGCGTTTGTCCCATTTTCGTAAGATAACGCTGAAACTCAAGATTTGTTCGAAATCTGTGTTGCACTTTGTTGTAAATTTGTGACCTGACCAACAGAAATGATGGCAAAATATATCAAAATAAAACCATAGAAAACCACAAAAAAAAAACATAAAAATTCTTTGAATGAATAAATTACTGCCAATTTGAAATATGTACAAATGGCTTCTGTGTTATAGACAGTGTGTTGTATGTTGGGAATGTACAAGTGTGTACAACAAGAATTTAAGTAACCTTATCTTATGTGCTCAAATGTTTTTTACACAGTAACATCCACATGCAACAGTACACGTCCATCCATGTAAACCCTGGAGAATATAGCAAACTGACTTGCAGCAGCTGTAGAACACACTGAAGCACAAATGACACATGCACACACACACACACACACACACACACATATATACACACACACACACACACGCATGACTACACAAACAACACAAGACTGTGAGATATAGCCAGTCCCTGTACAGTGTGTCCCGTGATGCCCACAGATGCACAGAACAGAACACTGAGCACAACATACAAACACTCTGCAGAGATGCTGGAGCCATTTGCAACATATTGCAGATGGGTAGCTTCTCATTCCTAGGGCCTCATTGCACACAAGCACCAGCTGTGTGAGCAGAGTGTGCGTATGTGTGTGTGTGTGTGTGTGTGGGTGGGTGGTTGTGAGTTTGATGTGTGTAGTTATGTATGTGAGGATGTAGGAGGCAGGGCATTGAGGGCTTCAAAGGGTTTGTTTACCATGTGTGCGTCTGAAAGGGCAAGATGATGCAAGGCTGCAAAGGACTGCATGTGTGTTTGTGAGTGTATGTGTGGTTATGTCAAGGAACGGGAATGACTGTGTGCGCGCGAGTGTTTGTGTGTCTGGGGTTACAGCAGGACATACCGTGGACTGATTAATGAGCTCACGCTGTCATGCACACATTCTGCACAGGGGGGTTCAAGTAAACCCAGCGCCTGGTGTGACTGCGCTCATTTGTTATTATAGAGTTATTCTGTGGAAATTATCCATCCTTTGCAGTCTAATGTGACAGTAACACATCCTTACTGGAAGGCACGGCTACGCTGGAATTATCCCATCCAGTTATTATCAAGCCGAGCAGAGGAACAGTACTGAAATGGCAAATTAGCCTCTGCTTCATTTATCCTGCAGTGAGCGCTCCATGGTGAATGTGTTTCCATAGGAACATGATGTTACTTTGGGCTTCACGAGCTGTGCAACACGCTGTACGTCGCCGCCTGTTCTTTGCTTATCTTTTCTGTTCAGTTTCCTCTCTGCTCTTGTCACTCCACACAGATCAAGGAAGAAAGAGAGAGAGAGATAAAGAAAAGGGTTTGGAAATGAAATCAATGGAGCCATTTAACCACCACTTGGGTTTTCAAATTTTTGTTTGGCATATCTCGAAGCCTGCTCTTGGTCTTATCAGCCTGACATCGCTGTTCTTCAAGATGTCTTTTTATTAGAGCCTACGGGCGTTTACAGCTCCAATTTCCTCCAGCCACTATGCCACTTCTTTTCTATGAGTGTGTTCGCTGTATTTGCTTCTTCACAGTCTGCATCAGCTGAAATATTACAGCAATTATATCCAGCTCTGTGCATGAGTGTGTGTGTGCTGAGACACAGAGAGTCAGTGTGTGTCAAAAAGACTGCATAGTTGCTGAAAATCTATATAAGAGTCAGCAGCAACAGTTCTCTGCTTTTGCGAGAGCGGTTTAAAAATCTTTTCATGCAGCAAGTAGAAATTGTACCAAGAAAGACAAGTTTTAAGTTTTGTACAGTGGCTTTGCCGAAAGTATTGGCTGGATTGGAGGGGCAGAAGTAATGGAGGGAGCTGGATGGATGTGTGGTTGTGTATGTGTATGACAAAGCACCAGAGTAAAAGGAGAGAGATAGGGAGGGAGAGAAGAGGAGCTCTTGTAAAAGTGTTGGTGGTGATTTGCAGCGGCGTCCTTGCAACCTTCCCTCTACCTGACTGGATGTTTTATAAGCATTGCAGAATCAGAAAAGGAGGCAGGCTTATAATACAGCTGACAGAAGTCTTTTTATGGTGGATGGGCAGAGGTGCGGGGGGGGTGGCGGGGTGGGGGTTGTCTAATAAAGCTGAGTGCATCTCTCCTGGAATGAAGCTGCAGCGATTTGGACGGGGCAAAAGAGAGAGAGAAGGCTGGTGAAGTGCTACAAATATTAGTGTGTGAGTGAACAGTGCTCTTGCATGTGTGCGGTATGCGCCATATGTCCAGATGTGTGTGTGTGTGTTATGAGGGGGAGGCAGTTTGCTCAGAGCTGTTGCTGACGTCAGTGTGTTCAATGATCAGCTTGTTCAGTATGAGAGGCACTAGCCCTCCATAAAGGGGTGGGTGAAGAGGAGGGGATCGGAGGGGGTCTGAACGGCGAAGCAGTATCAGCGCGCAGAGCAGAATGCAGCCCTCAGCACCACGCCAGCCCAAAGACACCCAATTATTCCAGTTATTTTTTCCTGTGCTGTGCAGTGAAGCGCGCAACAACGAGTCATTGAATTGATCTCGAGCCTGTGAAGCACTCTGCCATGCAGAATGAGTACTTACTGATGAGATATTATGTCGTTTGTTGAAATGACACTTTCTTATTCTACCAGGAATGAAAAGACCCTTAACACACATTACAGAGACTTTTTTCATCTCTTCTCACTTCTCAATTTTCGATATTCTCAGTTTGGAATACGTGAAGTCAGTCGTATTTTAGTTTAACTTTCATTCGACAGCACTAGGTAATGATCACTTCCATGTTATGGGGCAATCAGGCGCATATGTCCAACCATCCATCCATTTTCTAAGCGGCTAACCCTGTGCCAGGTTGTTGGCTATCCCAGCATGCATTAGGTGAGTGTCAGGGTACACCCTGGACAGGTCAACATTGCTAACACATATGCATTTACATTAAGCTGGCTAAATTAAAACATAATTTACTTGTAAAAACGATATGTTTCCACACTAGCGTATGCAGGTCATTTCCATCGACACTGAAATGCCTGAACAATAGGAGAAATCTCTTCTCCTAAATCTCTTCTTCGTTCTATTTCAGTCAGCAAGCAACAAAAGTGTGCATTACAGCCAAGGTGTGGGACAGATTTACTGTATCTTATAACAGTGATATGTTGTTTTATTCTATTTTTAGGATGCCATTTTAACAACTGGCCAGGGACAATGGATTAAAACAATCCTTTAAAGCTAACTCCGGCTCATTTACAGGTTTTTGTTGATCAATGACCACAATTCCTGTAAAATAAACCAAAAAAATGTAAATAACTTGTGGCTCATGAATACTGCATCTTAACCAGGTAAATAGTATTTCCTGCACTGCTGTATTGAAACGCTGATCAAATCATCATGTTATGATTGTGAAGTTGTCACAAAATACATAAATAAAGCTTACAGACAACAGCTGTGCAGCTGTAAAATAAGTGATCAGAGAGAATGTTAGAGGTGACAGAAGGTTTCCTGCCCCTGAACGTGTCAGTTTTCTTTGCCCACACTAAAACGCAATGTTGATGTTTTCAGATTCATACACTTTGGATAAATCACTGGAAAAGTAAGCTTTTCAAATAAGGAAATGGCCAACTTAGTGTGGATGGCGGGTCAAACTTAGTCTGCCTAGTGTGGACTTTTGCAGCGCTGCAGTAACTAAGGATGTGCAGAGTTACAGTGTGTCCCATGTCCAGTGTTCCTGTCTGCCTTGAGCTGAATGCATGCACTTGCAAATGAGATCAAAATCTCTTTTGCAAGTGAGATAAGTAAAGCTTAACTAACTAGCTAACTATTACCGCGTATTGATACATAATGTAATTAAGCCAATTCCTGAAAAACCCACTTGAAAACTATTTTTGTCCTTTGAATTTCTGATATTAGTCAGCCTGTTAAAGACAGTTTGTCCGGCCACTCTCCTGTCAGCACCTCAGGAGCTGAAAGGACAGCAAAGGTTGGAGTTTGTGTAAATTGAATGGACAGACACTTCAGTAGTGCTTACGCTGCACTGACGTCTTGTGTCTGATGTGAATTTGGGGTAGGGGTTAGGTTTAGGCATGTAGCCCAAGTAGTGTGTGTGAGGGAAAAAAAGTCTGCAGTCCAAACTGCAGCCTTGGTAGCACACACCCCTCAGTTACAGGATGCTGTGTGCAGAGAGTTAGAGTAAAGCTAAACATTTTGTGTGACCTTGTTCTTCTCTTAACAGACCTCCTCGTCCTCAACTGAGAACTGGATAGAGAGCTGCCCGACTCCTCGTCTGTCCTGAGTGAAACCCTCTTAAGGTGGACGGGGTACATTAAAAATACATGTTCCCAAAGGAGAGCTGCCGTGGCAAGCAGCAAACCCACGGCCATAAATCAACGCCAGCGGACTTTGATTTCTTCATTATCGCTTCCTGTTGCAACAACAGAGGAACAGGCATGTTGGCAGGTCTGCTGACCTGCGGATGTGCACCATAGGATTCTATTTCTGGAGCCTCATTGCTTTTACAGATTAACTGCCCTCAAATATGGCCCCAATCCGCTCATTGCGCCTCTAGTTTGACTGCTGCCGGAGGTTGTGCATATTCAAGCTTGAAAACACCCCACTGTGCGTCAGTCCAGTCATTTGAAGGGCCACTGCCTTTGGCGTGTTTTTTAAAAGCAGTGTCAGTGCACTTTTTTCAGACTCCTGCAGAGGAACAAACACGCGGCTGTATATCATGACAGCTTGAAAGTCATTTTTGTTATTTTCCTTACAATCATTCGTAAACTCACGAGTCATTGCCCATTTTCCATCCAGAACAGTTGAAGGGAGAGATTGATGTCCAAAGCTTTCACGCTAATACCTTGACACTGTGCTGAGATTAAGACTTCATATTTTATTGCAAGAGACATTTTCCATGAGTTCCTGGGGGCAAATCACACTGATATCCCATTGCCCAGTGTTTTCATTAGCCTGTCTGGGGCTTATCAAGGTCCTCCATCATCATCATTGACATTTCCATATTGTATGAGAGAGAAAGTAGCTTTCATTAGCATATTCATGAACACTGACACACTCAATCATGTGAAATGGAAGACATGGGGCAAACCCTGAGCCATCAAGCCTTGAAACAAATAGCTTATGACATGTGAGGAAAAGAGGATCTTGAATCCCTCTACGCAACTTCAGAACATCCCATAGCACACAGGAGAAGGCTACCACTGGCACAGTAAGGATATTTCACTCTGTCATAAACCTGGCATGTGTTGTTAGCCTCCGGACCAAGGGCTAGAGAAAAATTTAAGAATAAGATTAAACATGGATTATCACTGAAACCCACCAGACGCTCTGCAGACCGATTTTGTAGATTACAGTTGGTTGTTGATGTGGTGGCCTCTTGTGTGGTTGGTATTAAAAGAGAGGGATGGAGAATCTAGATGAGCTGGAGCACCCTCTTCTGGGAGAAAGCCCCAATAACAGCCGGGCATCGGGGCCGGGGCTGGGGTTCGGGAGTGGACAGGCCCCTGGCGGGTTGTTCAAGGGCATCTTGGTTAAGTGTGAGGAGGACAAGGCCTACCCTCCTTTAGCGTGGAGGAGCTATTGTGGACATCCTCCTGAGCTTCAGCAGCAGCAGCTATTGGACCCTTGCTCCTTACCTTGCACATTGGAGTCCTTTTACCCACCGGCCCCCATCTGGGGCCATGCAGACTCCCTGCTCAGCAAAGACTACCTGGAGACCACCTTTGTGGACATTCGACCCGGCTCCACTCTGGAGAGGAAGCTGCTGGCCGAGGCGCAGGACTTCCATAGCATGTCCTACAGCATGGATGATGAGGACGACCTGCTTCCTGACTCTGACGTAAGACATCCCACTGACATGATGATGAGAAAAAATGTTCTCCTGTACTGAAAACTGAGTTTGTGTATTTGAATTCCAAATTGTAAAATCAAGCATTCGTTTAAAATAAAATAATGACAGTTATAGGAAAGCAGTGCAACAAATTCCCTTTCTGCAGATGCTTAAGAGAAAGTCCAGTAACACATAAATAGGGCTGAAGCTATTATTTTCTCTCTTGTTTTGTCCAACCAGCAGTCCAAACCCAAAGATATTCACTTTACAATGATATAAAACAAAGAAAAGCAGCAAATCCTCATACTGGAGAAGCAGAATCAGGGAATGGTTGGTATTATTGCTTGACAAATGACTGAAACAATTAATCGATTACCAAAATAGCTGCAGAATCATTTTCTGTAAATAATAATAATAATATCTGATCATCTTATTTATATCCTCTTTGTTGCTTGGAGGAGTTTTGCATTAAAAGCAAGAGACACTCTCATATTCTCAGTACAGATTCTGGGAACCAAAGAGGAACTTAAAATAGCACATATAGCACACATGAGCAATGCATTTCAGGGTAGGCAGCAACTGAATGCTTACTGTCAAAAAGCCAGATTACATAAAGCTCCTCCCCTGCTGCGGTGCAGGTAATGACACTACAGTAGCGATGGAGGATGCCAGTTCTATTTCATAGATCACTGAGCAAAGCCCACCCTGGAGTGAAATGTAAATTAGCTTAATGTTCTTACAGTGGTCATGTGATGTTTTGGGGGTCAACGTGAGAATGTATATGCTTGTAAATGTCTCAAATAAGTAGCTGCTGGTTGTTTAAATTAGTATGAAAAGTCTCTCAGCAAGGTTAAATCAAAAGGTCCAAATACCCACTGTGAACTAAAAGGCTGAAGGCCGTTTTACGATTATTACTTTGATTAAGGACACAAGCAAGTGGACAAACACACAGTAGTACCACACACCATTAAAAACAAGCTGCTGCAACGTTTAGGTTTTGCTCCACAAGGGCAAAAGAACAGCACACGAAATAACTTTTTTTTTTTTTCAAGCTCATTCTGAATGCTGTCAGTAGTGCGGCAATACAAAGGCGCAGGCCTGTGGGAATAAAACCTTGCAGTGACCTCAAAGAGGCACAACACAACATCTCCTTCTCCTTTCTTTCACTTCAAACGCTTAGTTAAAGGACTCAAACTGGCCCCCAAAACTACCTCATCGCTTCATGCTGAATTTTCACTGTGGAGTTGATCAATACTATATGATGCCAGAGCTGGAGAGATGACCTCAGGAGTGTCCGCCCTGAGTGACTTTACACATAGATACAAATATATTTCACGGCTTCTTGTCGCCATCAGAACTGCGTCATGTCAACAAGAAATGCTCTGGGAAGATCACTCCTCATATATGAGAGTAATTCCAGACAGGGCAAATCAATCAAACCTAACATCAGAGAGTATTTTTTCAGAACAACAGAACAGGCTGCAAATGACAGAAAATCTGAAAAATTTAAAATAACCATGTGAACTCATCTTTACAGCCCTGTGTACCCTGATTTATTTATCTTCTTTAATGTTTAAAAGCAGAGACAGAAGCCCTGGTGTATGAAGCATTTGCTCAGATGTTACAGGAGTATCTTTGGAAAAAGGCACAATTATTTCACGCAAAAAATAAAACAAACAGAGTAATCCGACAGGGTCGGAGTGAGAATGGAAGTCAGATTGAATGTGCAGCTGTTTCAAAAAGATGCGTGAGTCATGAATCGCCTGCGGTCAGCAGAGCTAGCGCACATCCAGACTAACCCCATTCAGTCACATTATCTTACAGGCACCAGCAAAGTGTTACAGTTGTTGTAGAGGACATGAACACAACATAACAAAAAAAAAGCACATTTATAATGCTTCCATAAAACTGTGACTCAGTGTTAGAGCATTGTATCTTTGTATGTTGAATGCAACTTGATGAGAAATACTTTACACTGTCGTATACTCACTTGAATGAACGACTACGCTTTGAGTTTAAAGGATAAAGTTGAAGGGAATTTTATTTGTGGTTCTCACAGGATTTAAAAATTACATTTAAAAAATTGAAATTAAAAACAATGTCCTGGTTGCTCTGGAGGAGAGTTTCAGTGTAACTACTGTGAATCGAAGATATAGTCCCTAAGAAAACTGTTTACAGTGTGTACAAATATCTCAAAACCTGGGCAAACAAAACCAAAACTATCTGCATGAAGAGATACCATCAGAGGTTTTCTTTATAATTTGGGTACCGGGCCCTTTAACATGACCTCAACCTAAGTGCACTCTGTTTGAATCCCAGGACTCATCCATTGATGACTTCAGTGATACAGACAGCGAGAACAACTTCCCTCTGATGATCCCTCAGGACTACCTGGGTCTGGCCTTTTTCTCCATGCTCTGCTGCTTCTGGCCCCTCGGCATCGCTGCCTTCTACCTTTCACAGAAGGTACACACACACACACACACACACACACACACACACACAGTCCTGAGCTGACAAGATACAACCTGGCACTGTAGTTCACAGCCGAGGGTGATTTCCTCCCCTCTGCAGTGTGTGGAGACTAACAACAGGTCCAGTGTCTTAGACTTTAGACAGGAAGGGATTACATCTAGATTTGCAGGATTATGCCACAAGAGCTTTAAAACAGCACAGAGCTCAACAGTCCAAAGGATGTGAAGTGTGGTTTTATTTGTCATTTAGATCATTTCAGAATCACAATTCTCTGTAAGTCTCTTGTGCCATAATTATACAGAAGCTACAAGAAACAAACAGATCTTATTAACTGATTCAGTGACACACCCAAAAATGATCACCTGAGCCCACTGATCTATACACCTGCCTACTGTAAACAACAGAATAATGGGAAAGATACTGTTAATACAATTATACCAATAAATAACTACTTTCAAACACTGTCAGCATAGTGACATGATCAGTCTCTAGAGAAGTTGAGGGTTCGACTACAACAGATACTAACAAATTCACACACAAAAAAGAAAGCAGCGCTAAGATACTGTAGCTATAGCACATGAAAGTGTTTTAAGTGTTAATTTGATAGCTGAGATGATCAATGTCATCTAAGACAAAGTTGGTGGAAATATGGACGTCACTGCACAAACTATCTCATCAGTCACTATTACCACTGGCAGTGTGGAAAATACCCTAACACCTCTATCTCTAGTCGCCAGAGGCCACTAGTTTATACAGGCATCCTTCCAGCAGTGCAGGGGGGGGGGGGCTTTTGCAAAGCTAGCTGCAAAGGCCTTTTGATCAGATAAATGGCCCTCATTAAGGTTTAATTAGAGTCATAACAAGAAGCTCCAAGGTGATAGATTTCCAATATTGTTGAGTGCTACCTAAAAAGGGGTCAGAGTCAAAGACAAGGACTAGAGGGAGGGAGGGAGAGAGGGAGGAAGGGAGGGAGGAGGAGAAAGTGATGAATGAGGCACAAACGGCGGGTGTGATTCAGAGATGGAACATAATATAGGTTTAGCGTGTGATTGGAATGAGTGGAAGAGGAAAGTGGAGGCCAGGGAGGACGTTGACAAATGATGACGAATGCCCTTCTCTCCTCTTGCCCCCCCCTACTCTCTAATCCTTATCTCACTCTCCTCCGTTTCTCAGACCAACAAGGCGTCGGCTCAGGGGGATTTTCAGGGGGCCAACGCAGCGTCTCGCCAGGCTCTGTGGCTCTCAGTGCTCTCCATTGTGTTTGGAATCATAACGTACATCTGTGCCATCGCTGCGTTGATTTCCTACCTGTCTGGAAAACCGCCATAAAACCAACTCTTGCACAAGGATACACACACACACAGACACACATACACACACAAAACAGACCTCTCACACGTTTCATGAATATCAATATCACCTGTAAATGTAAAATAATCAGTCATGTTTTATCTACACCACGCTGGAAAAGCAGAGAACGGACGGTGAAAACACAACAGGAGAGCTGCTGCGTAGATTATAATCTCTTCTAATTGGATTAGGACATAATTCAACTCAGAGGACATTCCTCGCACGTGAAGAAAAATAATTGAAAAAGAAGTTATACAGTATCACTCCATATAGAACATCCAGTCTGTAAATGTGATTTATTTTGTCACCCGAGGACTTCAGTTGACTGCCATCCTTTAAATCTGTGCCGTAGTCGCCGTCACGTGTTAAGCATTACTGAAGGAAAAAAAAAACTGTGACAAATGCAGATGTTATCCCACACCACTGTAGCTATCACTGTCACAACAACAATGGATGAATAATGAGAAGCAGGAAGAGAAGAGAGGGGATACGTGGCCTCGTCTGCCTGGGTGGAGCCAAGTGGGGGGGCGGGGGGGGCAGTGTACGCCGATGGAGTCTGCAGATTTATGACAATGTCACAGCAAGGACGTGGCAGCGGCTAAATCCCGATGGACCTCGCCTTGGGAGGGTCTGAGCCAACACTGTCGCCTGTGGGGCGAAAGCTGGTGATGGTTTAAGAGCCCCAGAGCTTCTTTTTTTTTTTTTATATGAGGGGCCAGAAGTAATATCCCAGAATTTCTTGCTACTCCTCTGGCCAGAGCGAGGGACCCCCGTGGAAACACTGCACATGTACATCGATCAACCCGTCCTGATTTCATTCAGCATCGCTCCTTGTTTACCTGCAGAAAGGACTGATTCTGCTGTGTTAATGCCAAGTTTAATAAGTATCCTTATGTTGAAATACACACAAAAAAACTCAATGAAAAATACAAATAGTGCCATTCTATTAGAAAATAAAAATAAATGAGAAGTTCAAGATGCAAGGTCGTGATGTGAAACAGGCTCTAGATGTAGAAATAGAGGAGCTGCTTCTACATACAGCGCTAGAAAATGATGACATAGGCAGAGGAGTGCAGACCTGCAAGGAAAAGTGCCAAAAATATGGAAGAAACTCTCAAGGAGACTCCTTTAATAAGCTATTCCATTAATAGAAGCAACCAGGCTGCTACACTACGCTCCCCAAATATAGATTCTGCTATTTTCTCCTCCAAAAAGAGGACTGAAATCCTTTAGGAACTCGCTTCTTGCAGTATGACAAACTTGAAAATGAAGTTGTCTGCCTAAACTTAAGCAAACAAACACAGTAACGCTTTGTTCAGATGAGCAAAAGGGGGTAAAAAATGTTGCAAGAAATAGTCTTTATTGAGACGTCTAGCGCTCAGCCATGTGGTGCACGAGTCAGTAAAATCTCCATTTCGGTAGCAACAGAAGCCTGCATGGCGAGTTTGCGGTTTGTCATGTACAAACCTGCTCCGAGCTCCAATCACTTCCTTCATTTGGTCCTGATTTAATGCAAAAACAGCTTTGATAAAAGGCCATATTGGTTTGAGCTTAAATGTGCCATTGACAAAACAGCGAACAAGGGGACTCTAAGGAAATATTTTTAAAAAATGACTGTAAGGTTGACATTTTCTATTTTGATGTATAGTTTTTATAGTCCACAGCTGAACTACAAATAACTCAAATATTTTCTGCAAACCCAGTGTTGTATCAAGACTAAGCTGATAATAGTACTCTTAAGTGTATGTGTAGACACGCCTGTGATATCTCAGTGTCTAACCCTCGTCAGCTGCACTGACTGGGTCCGTACAGTTCTGACAATCCTGAACCCTCCTCCGTCTCCACTGGACATTTGTGATGAAAAAAACGCCCCCTTTGTTGTTACAGCTGAGTTATATGGGAGCATTTAATGTGGTTTCCCTTGACTGGTCTCTGCCATGGGACGGGCTCTGGTCACATTTGTCTCCCTTTGTGTCACTTGTATAGATAACGACTGGACGCAGTGAAGTTGCCAACTCATGTGAGTTGATAAAGGTCAAAGGCTGTGGCAGAAGAGATTCATGAGTAGCCCACAAGAGATATTTCCCAGTTCACATCCTTGTATTACATGTAAATATTAAACAGAAAGAAAAATCAATGAATCCCAATAAATGCACTTGTTTGACATTTATCTTTACTTCTTTTTATTTTGACTGACAGTTCAATCCGGTCTTCTCACAAATGTCCATTATATATATGTGATCAGTGTTTGTTACATTAGTTAAAAAAAAATAAAATAAGACTAGAAAAAAAGAGACGCTGCTTCTTCATCAGAGGGTTTTGGAGTATCGCCGCCTGACAGAGTCTCTGTAGAACTGGAAGATCTTCTCTGATGCTTTCTGACTGACTGCTATACACTGCTGCAGCTGTAGGAGAAGAAAAACTAAAATCAAAATATGAAAGGCCGGCGACATCACCACAGATAAGAGCACGAAAAACATCTCATCGTCTTCAGACCCGAAGCAGGTCACTGACAGTAATGACAGATATGATGAAATCAAACACAGCTGCAATACAAAAGAAACATTTGCTCATTTATTTACTGACCTCATGAACTGAAAATGATCCTTTGGTTAAAGACATCATTACTCTGCGTTCTGTACTGTCAATAGCAAAGGTCATCAGAGCTCGACTCTCCTGGTGCGAGTGGAAACAGACGAGAACAAATGAACAAATTCAGACAGTGCTGCATGTGCTGAACAGACGTGCGAGTATTCTGGAGATGCACAACAGACTTCAGTTACATATCATCAATCCGTGATGTTTACTTTACTCCACAACATATTCTGTTATAATGCATTAATATGAAATTGTGCTTGTCAGTGGTGGTACATTTTTAACCTACCCAACTTTCCCTGAATCTGCCTCGTCTAACACCTCCCAAAAAACAGGCCTGAACCAAAAAGTTATACAAGGTTTAGATGGAGTGAAATCCACAGCTTTCTAAAATGATTTTGGAGGCTGAATATTCTATAACAAGCACGATATGAGGCACAGATGTTCCACTAGGAAATGGACTTGGAGTAGACCGGCCTGTAGAAGGGCTTAAACGTATGAAATTCACTCCAAGCAGTAGGTATAGAGGCCATAGAAATGTCTAAGAGGGGAGGAGATAAACTAAAGAAACTATTACAAAGAGAAACATTATGGATCTTCAAGTTAAGGCCATGACGAGTCCAGGCCTGAATAAAAAGCTGGACTATGTTTCATATCTGTAAATAAATTTGTTGTGATAGGATGACTCCCCCACCCACCGCACTTTTTTTTTTTATTACCCCTTCCTAGTCTTCTCTTTCCTCATTGCAGGTAACCATCTTCAGTGAAGTATTGCAACCCAAACTGAGGAATAATCTATATCGTACCATTACATAAATATAGGTATTTACTGTATGTAATTATATATTTTTTTTATGACTATATGTGACCCTAAGGATAAGCGGTATAGATAATGGATGGACTGTATGTGAGTGTCTGGTGCTATCCTAAAAGACAGTGAAGCTTTGTTAGGATTCACCTAATTACGTACACACCCACTTTCTTGATTGCACCTGTGACAATCAACCAGTGCTACTCTGATTGCCAGGCAGCTGACACCAGCCTTGGTATATCTGCGAGCTGCCACTTCTTTATACACGATGAAGACTGTGAGTTGGAACGCGCAGGCACTAAGCCCATTTAAAAAAGGCTTTTTAATTTTTTGGTTATGACTTATTGATTACAAAGCAAAGTACACGTCTAACCTTTCTCTCTTCTTTTGGTCTCATGCTTTGGGGTGTTTTGTTTTTTACACAACACAACACAAGAGCCTCAGATTTACCTTTTCCTGAGCTGCAGTGGGGTCTGTGATGATTTGACCGTCTGCGTCGATGGCACAGGTCACGCCACAAAACAGGCACTTCATTGGCAGCCCTGCATCCATGAGCGCCATACAGGCAGCATTCAAAGAGCAGGACAAGAGCTGAGGAGCAGGTAAGGAAAAACAAACACTCACCAAGAAACACCATTAGGACAGCATTTCAGTGACCCACCAGCAGATTTGAAATGAACTCGACGGCACAACACAGCAGAGAGTTTTACTGAAGGATACTGAACCATCATCATGTAACACCTGGAGGATAAGAGTGAGGGAGGAGCGAGGATGAAGTGACATGAGCAGAGATGCCTCACAGGTTTCTCGCACACACTGCTCTTGTGATCGCTCCCTTACACCTGGAAAATAAATAAATGTTGGGATACACATTTGATTCAGACTGGAAAACAAATGGCTCACTTGTTCCACCTTGTGGTATGACAGTAGAAGTGGACAAGGCTGTAAAATTACTAGAACCCCAAAGTTCACCTTAAATTTCCTAATTTCCACTAAAGAAGCCTGTAGAAACATTTATTTCCAAACTGCATAACAATTGTAACTACAGTATCCTGTGTACACTGTGTGAAATTTAACATTCAGTAATTAATGTTTGCACCATTACATAAAATGTAAAGTTCTATATGTCTTGTGCATGACTCTATAGCACCTTGTTGTATATGAATATATCTCCCAGCTCTACTCAAAACTACTTCTTTAACAAAGCTATAAATTAACACCCACATAAGAACATTTAAACTGCCCACATTGCATTAGCATCAAATAAAGCTGCATAATAATTTCTGTTGATAATCACTTACTTGGCAGTCCCACTTTGGGCTGCACCAACACCTCCAGCGTTGCCCGGTCATAGATTTCCTTGCTGACTTTGACCTCAGCTGGTCCGTACACTCCAGCCAACACACTTGTGTCTCCTTCACATGAGAACAAAAGAGGACATTATTCAGAAGAAGATACATTATTGATCAAGGTGGGGAATTTATGTTTTGCCCCGAGCACAACAGAATACAGGCAATAAGAAATGAATAGGAACTCTAGAAGGGAGAAAAGCATAGAGGCTGTAATCACTGAAGTGTCAACTGCAGATGGAGCATCTAAGAGAACTAACATCAAATAATTTAAAACAAAATGAGACAGAGGCCACTTATAGTGTACAGGACAGGTGTGAAATTTAAGGAAACACCTCAAAGGCTGTAACAAAAGGTTTTGGTATCGTTGGGAGAAAACACAGCGTTCTGCTGCAGACGAGTTTCACAACATATTCTAGTTATAATGAACTGGAACTCAACTTTTAGGACAGTAACATAGTAAAAGCCCAAACAATTCATGCTTGACATTTCATTCACAAAGGTATGTTATATTTGTACCCGAGTTAAGAACTAAAATCTTGGATACAGCCACGTAAACTATGTCTGCTTCTTCTTGCTTTCAACTTTAGGAAACACACCATCAACTTTTTTTAAAGTTATACTACATTACATGATGTAAGACTGCAGAGTACTAACATAAAATCATTGTGCCATTATTTTGGTGAATATCGTCACTACATGCATACTGTATAATAAAGTATATTATCACAATCAATAAGATATTTAAGGCAACAAAATGTAACCAAAAGACATGCTGCTGCCATTTCAGCATTCAGAAACTCAATTTTAAACATTGATTACCGATGATTTAATACTATATAGGGTCGAATGAAGTGTTGAACTACAGTAAACTACACACAATCCAACAGACTGGACGCTGTTCGTTGTAAAGTAACGTTAGGCTAACAACAGCCCGAGTACGGCTCCTGGCTGCCTTTTACAGCCGGCTCCAAGTCGTATTTCTCGGTGTTGTTACCTTGGATGAAGGACGCTGAACCGTCTGGACGAGACAGTAAGCTCTGTTCGCAACCAAACTCTCTCAAAGTAACATTTGAAGAGCCGCACACCTCCATCATGATGCTAACACGGTGCAAAATGAGTTTGTCGCGGGCTAGTGACGTAATCTGTTTTGCCTTTTTGTGGCCCTTGTTGATGACATAGGAACGAACCCTCAACTTGACGAAGTTAATGTTGCAGTCACCGCTGGAGGGCAGTAAATAATAGATTTTTTTTAAATACACCCTCTTTTAAATATAGAAATAAACCTTTATCTCCACCTAGCGTCAAGGCTGGAGGATACTAGGCTATTTTTGGTAGCCTCGCGTAAGTTTAACGTAGTTCGTTGCTAAACGCTTCAGTTTAGCTTTAGCTTATGTTTGCATTAACGGTGACTTGACGAACTTAATGTGTTGCAGTTCGCCATTGTGACCACTAGATGGCAGTGAACCCGCTTGTTTTTAATACGGGACGTATCATATTTGTCGTTGCAACAGTATTTAAAGGCGACGCTGTAGACTCTGTATAAAAGGGGATCAGTTTATATAACATGACCTCTGTTGAACAAAAGATTTAGGATGACAGCAGTCGATTCATTCATAATTTTACTCATAGTTCGGCATCAATCATCATCATAAGGTATAATCTTTTGTACAAATGCAATACCGAGGTTTGGCCAGCAGATGTCACTAATCAACTTCCGAAAGCGTCACTGAAATAAGGCTTGCACGAAGGTGTTTTAGCCTGAGTGAGGCCTTTCAGGCACTACCTAGCAGCACCCAGGAGTGACCCAACAAACTCCATCAGTTCTTTCAGATTAGAATAATGTATGTAGATTGGATAAATGTATTACACAGCAAGTTTAGTGTTTGTTTTGTATATGCCAGCTCATCAATGAAAAGCAATGGTTGGGATTTCTGAAAGGACAGTTTGCCTGACAGGGGATTCGCAGGGTCCCGAAACACCAATTTCACAACTTGAGAAATCTGCAGCCCAGAGACATAAACAGGACCTTTTTACATGGCTCTGCTGCAGCCAAGATGGCGCAGGCGTGTGAGCAGCTTTCTGGGCGTGTAGAAGGGTGAGAGGAGTTTTTGGAGGGATAGAAGTCAAATGCATAATGATCCCTTTCCAATGGTGCTAGTTATAAAAGGAAAAAATATCTAAACTACCCGCACTGCCGACCGCAAGCTAAGCTTAGTTATCATAGACACATAAGTAAACTTGTTAAACTGCACTTAGTGTAACTCAAAATACCAGGTTGTGTCGTTTTATTCTCAACACCAGCAGCTTTTTCACATCGTGGATAAAATAAGTTCGTATGTAAAAAGTAAAGCTTCTGTGCTACAGAAATACTTGCAATTGTAAAGGCGTAACTGAGGTTCATATTGTTGTAGCAGTTCTGTGATTTGAACTGACACTTTAAGGCAAATGACATGTGGAGTCTACAGGTTTAGCTTCTCTTCATATGATCCTGTCGTGACAAAGTTTTCATATTGAGATATCATGTTTAACTATTCTCGGTCTTATTTAAATGAAATAAGTTAATTTTCCAAGTCCTGCCAAAATATGTTAACTTAAATAGTTATAGCCCAAGTTATCTTAGGACCAAAAAATAAAAGTTAACCCCAAAGTTCCTTGCTAAGTCACTAAACAAGCTCCAAGACAGAATACAGAAATGCAATGACTACACAGCAGGCTCAAGCAGCAACAAAAAAATCACAGTACAGTCCCAAAAATTAGCACAATTATGGAGAATAAATAATAATACAACATATTACATCATTACCAGAGAGGTTACAACTCTAAGCGGCCATATTTCCTGGACTACATTATTAAAGCCTTTGAGCTTTACAGAGTTGAGACACAAGGAAAGACAAATGTTTGTTGAGGACAAGAATGCAAAATATCCCGCCCACCCCAAACCACCAAAAACTAAACCTTAATCCAACTCCAGCACAACAGAGAACCGGCCCACCACCGAGTTAACCAGTCCAGCTACTAAACCATACTCTCTGAATTGTCTGATGTAAACTAGGTTAATGTCTCTGAGGTGTAAATCAAATTCCGTTTGTGTCAAACATAACTATTTTAAGTTTTTGTTGTTACAGTATTGAATTTGCCCATCTTTGTCTCTAGGAACTTGCATGTCACCGTGTGCAGGCGATCAGATGGCCGCATGCGTCTGGAGTTGTGCAAAGAGTGCAGGCTTTACCACTGTCCCTTCTGCCAGCCAGCCGTCTACAAGCCAAAAGGAGACTATGCAAGTGTTTGGACACACGTAGAAATCCACAGAATGAGGGCCTTGCAGCATGGAGGTCAGAATAAAAGCTGCTACTTGAGCCTGAAATGTATAGAGATAAGCTGCTTCCCTGTGACATTATATCCACTTTCATGAGTTTTGTTTTTTCTTTGCAGAGTTTAATATTCATTCGTGCCATTTGCAGTGCAGAGGAGAAAGGCATTTTCATTGTCCGTACTGTGCAAAGACAATTATTACTCGGAAACAGTTTGAAAGTCATATGGACAAATGTGTGGAGACGCAAAGCTCAACGACAGCAGCAACAGGCATCCAGTCTGCTGCTCCGCCTGTTGGCCAGTGTGCCATCCTCCTGCTCAACCTCACTCCCCCTTTTCAGCAAACTATCACGATGGAGCCGTGTCCTGCTCCACCTGAGCCCCCTGCTCAGCCAAAATCCACATCAGACCAGCGTCCAGCTTCACCTGACCGCCTTGTTGAACCCACATCCACATCAGACCAGCATCCTGCTCCACCTGACCCACTTGTTCAGCCGGTGCCACCCTCTACTTTAACAGACAACCCTGTTAAGCAAGCAGGTAAAATATTCCGAACAGCACGGAGAAAAATAAAATGTCCAATGTGCAACCTATACTTGCATAAAAACAATCTACGAAAACACAAACTCAGGAAACACTTAATTTCTGAGAAGGACATAACGGCCAAAGACCATCTTAAAAGTCAGTGTATCGACTCTCATAATGGGGTGTACGCTGTAGCAAAGTCTTACAAGGCCACTGCCATACCAGTTCATGTCATCAAAAAGAGATCAGGCAGCACACATGAGATGGTGTGTGAAGAAGACCGGTGCGAGGTTATTTCAGATTTTCGAAGGAAGAGCGATTTCCCAAATAGGCAGTGCCCTCATCTACGCTCTGTGGATTTTTGTTTTACCCGTGCAAGCAGAGAAGACCTGAAACCTAGTGTGTTGGAGGAACTGGTTGCCAATAAATGGATTGGAAAGGATATGGGGGCCAAGTGCCTTAACCATCGTGACCAAGCGGCTCAGAACAGAGCCCCGCTTGTTACTCTTGTGGATCTTGGTGGAAGTCACTGCCTGTATTTGTCTGTGTTCGAGCCCAAAGTGTCACAGTACAGCAAGTTAGGAAGACTGTTCGTGACGTACAATGTAAAGGGAAGGCTGTGGCACTGTGATTGTTCTCGAGGGAGAATTTCCTGCTTGCACAAATGCATAGCCAAATGGTATCTCTTCCAAACCAACAGACAGTTGTTTTCCTCACATGCCAAGCGAGACACACCGCTAAGCATTTCTGAATTGATGGAAGACTCGCCTGCGGAAACCTCCACAGAAAATTCACCTGGAGCTGTGTATCCTCAAAGAGAGGAAGGACTAAAAGAAATGGCAAAGTACATTTACAACCAGAAGAAGTTGCCCTCTGCTTTTCCAGAAAGCATCACCCAGTTTGAGTCTGAAATGCACTTTTCACAGTATTTGATTCCAGCTGAAACTGTCTGCCATGAGTGCCCAGGTCATATCTCCTTAACAGAGCCAGTGCTGATCACCAACAAAGCGAGAGTCATTACTTTAACAGGAGTGACGCAAGGTTTGTCTGCAAACATGCATATATTAAACTATAGGGTTTTTTTTGTTTTCTTTTAGCAGTCCCTTTAAGATATCTTTTTATGTCTTCCAGATAATTTCACATTTTTCAAAAAGTGTCCAGAATGTGAAATGGTCTACTGCTACCAGGAGTGGAGTGAGGGTCTCCACAATTACAACAACCACATAATCCTGAGTCTGCAGCTATGCATGCTTCTGCAAAACTCAATCGAGGTACTCTTGTATTTCATGAAAGAAGTCCAAATCAGGGTTCATACATCAAAGTCTTGAAAGTTTGGAAAACGCTTAATTTAAGTTTTAAGTTATGTTTTAAGGCTAGGAATATGCTTGAATTCAAATATACTCCTTAAAAAATGCTCGATTTTCAACATAATCTGGTGTTTGATCATCTATAGTCACTCATGTAAACCAAAAATATTTTAATATTGAAAATTAAACGATCCCGTCGTCATATTTGTTTGTCTCCTGGCGTTTATAGTAACAATTTAGATGTGACGATAAAGGCTTCGAGAGCCTTCTATGCTTGAATTTAACTCTTAAAAATCTGTACGAACCCTGCCAAATGGGATTGAATTTGTGTTTTTCATTTTCTCAGTGAGACTTTAACCTGAAAATCTTTATTTATTTATTTTTTCAGAATCCCACTGCCGATGGTGAAGTGGTGGAGGTGCTGGAACGAACAGTAGGTGCCAAGTCTCCATGTGGCATGGAGGTGCTTCAGGCATACATCCACTTTCAAGCTCTTACAAGTCACGACTGTCTGTCTGCAGTCATGATGGATCTTTATCAGAAGGGGGTTTTCCACATGGCAGGTGTGTATTTATTGGTATCTGTGTGTGTGTGTGTGTGTGTGTGTGTGTGTGTGTGTACATGTACTGAAAATGAAATATTAAAAATAAATGTATTGTTGTTTCCTCCGACAGCTTTAAAGCTCTTCTTTGTGACGGCTACATGAGGATTACATTTTGATGCTCTGATATAATATCATATATAGTCTTTTCTCTTTCTGCTACATTTTTGTAGGGATTGAGATTAAGGGCATGCCTGAATCCTTCACTGGAGAAGTAAATGCAGAGGAATTCTGGGATTCAGTGTGCATGGACATAATAACATGCAGCCTGGTTGCTCGTAAGTGTTAACATTTTTACAGTTCACAAATGTACCTGTATTTTTAATGTCAGTCTTGCAGTGTTAATAGTATTTTTTAACATTAAAACCCATTGACAAAGCTTTGAAACCTTGGTTATCCAGCTAAATGTGTCAAACCAATAAAGTTATGTGCAGGTTTATATGGGAAATCTATTATTGGATCATCTTTTTAACCCTTCCATCTTTTCTTAATACAGGCAGTTCTACCTATGTTGCCACCTCAGACAGTAACGTCAAAGAAGCTGCGGTGTCTGCTGTCACCACCTCCTTCACACTGGCTGAAAGAAAGAAGCGGCTGAGCAAACAACGGACCGAGGAGTGTCACAGGACTGTGACCAGATATCTTGTGAAGGGATTACACCCCCTGTCCACAGTGGAGACACCATGGTTTCGGTAGGTTTTATTAACCTGGACTTTGGATGCACAAATGTGATTATTTACATCCATTAATGATCTGCATTTTCACTTCTGCTTTCACTCAGAGAGTTGATTAAAACGCTAAACCCAAAGTACCGCCTGCCTTCCAGAGATCAGCTCCTAAACACGCTGATACCTTCATGGTACTCTGTGGAGAAGAAGCAGGTCATCAAAGAGCTGCTTCAGGTGTCTAAGGCTGCGGTGACATGTGACTGGTGGACAAGCTTTGCCCACGACCATTACCTGACAGTTACTTTACACTTCATAACGAAAGGCCAGATGAAGCAGAAAGTGCTTTGTACGAAGCCAGTTTACGACTCTCAGACAAACACAGTGGAGGCAGAGCAGATAGGTGGTACACTGGAGGAATTCGGTGTCGGAGACAAAGTCGTTGCCATAACGGTGGATAACGCGTTCAGTGTTGCCATCAAGCAGCTGCAGTTCAGGAAGCTGAGATGTTTTGCCCATATACTTAATGTTGCTGCACAGAAGGTGTACACCAGCAATATTGTGGCCAGATGGGCATCAAAAATAAGAGCTGTTGTTGTGTGGATCAAAAGGTCTTCCACAGCTCAGACAGTTCTTCAGGAGAAACAACAGCTTCTGAGTGAGTACATGATATCTACTTGTCTTTCTGTTTGACTGGTTAGATAGTATGTGGAGTGTGTCAGTAAGAGGATATACAGTATGTAAGAGGCTGAACGTCAGATTTGTGTCTCTCTCAGATCTGCCACGACACTCTTTAGCGCTCGATGTGCGAACACGTTGGAGCTCATTGTACCTCATGGTGGAGCGGTTTGTAGAGCAGTACGCTGCCATACAGGCCACCACCACAGATCAACGGGTCAAGCTGTCTGTTGAGAAGAAAAGGTAATGATTAGAAATTAGAATGCAATATTGTTAATTGTGCAGACATAACATGTTCATTTTTTTCTTTTCTTAAATTTACTCCCAAGGCTGGAGACGCTCTCAGACGATGATCACAGAAAAGCAGAGGAGTTCATCAGGGTCATTAAGCCTCTGTATGCTTCTTCACTCTGTGTCTCAGCTGACAAGAGTCCAACTTGTAGTCAGATATTTCCCATCCTGAAAAAACTGGAGGCCCACTTTGAAGCCCAGGATGAGGACTCTCTGTTCACCGCCACGCTCAAGGAAAAAGTCTGGGGTGACCTGTCCACATGCTACAAGGTGTGTACGAGCAAATTCAGAGGGAAAAACGAAATAATTGTCCTGATAACTTTCATCTGTTGTCGTGGTGATTCCTTGTTAAAGTTAAGAGGTCTTAGTAGCAAAGAGAGAGCAGTTTATCGATGAGTTACTCGATCATTGTGGATAGAGATAGTCCGCCAACTCTGGAAATGATTAGTTGGTAGTGAAACAACCTCAAAGTGGCATGATAGACAGGATGTCGTATGCAAAGAAAAATGTGCTGATGAGTTCTTGAAATCCCCATAATTGAGAATCGATATAAAGATGGCAGAAACCAGCCTTCTCCTGGCCTCAAGAGTGAAATGTCTCCTGGAACAGTGGTGTCGCCGTACACCTCAGTACTGACTTTCAAAGGGTGGACTGTCCTTGATCCTACATAAAAGGGTTTTTTTTTAATTTGTAGACAGAAAATCAGGGGTCAAAGGTTTCAGTTTCAGTTCAGGCTCTATCCCCGGTGTGACTGAACTCTGCTTTCTTCGTCTTGTTTTCATAACACACACATTTTACATTCTGCTTTCGACAGCCAGAGTCTGTACGCTTAATTTCAGGATGGTGATACGTGGACGTTCCTACAGGAGTCGAGCGCTCTGGATCCAAGGTTCAAGAACAGGATTGACTCAGATGAGATTTGGTGCAGAGTGAAAAATGCCGCAGTCATGGTTAAAACCACAACACAGGTACAGTATTCTTTTTTTTTTTTCTTTTCCAATGTTGCACTTGTTCTACTACTGTATGCTGTAATCATCGTCATGCCAGAGATATCCGTACTCACTCAGGCCTTGTACTGTAGATTCAAAGTCTCTTCACGTCATCAAAGTCTCTTCCTGCCGTCAGCTATCTCATACACTCTCAGTTGAAGTAGTTAAAAGTAATCGTAAACTTAAGTCTTGAGCATGAGGTGACATGCTGGCCTTTTTGTCTGTTTTTGGACTCCTCCATGTCAACGTTATGATGATTAAACTTATTCTTTAGGTGTCAAATCGGGAGGAACACAGACTTTTGCAGGAGGACAGTGATGCGTCTGATGTATCTGAGCAGAAAGACGAAAGGCCAGAGTATTCAGATGAGGTAAGCCATCCACATGACCCAAACATTTGTCGTATTTAATCCCAGTTGTCTTGTCAAACACTTCTGTTTGCTTCCTTTCCACTGGCCAGACTCCATTTCCCAAAAGGCCGAGGTTAACTGCCCTGGAGGAGCTTTTCGAGGAGGAGGACAGAGCTCTGAAGAGCAGTGCAGCAGCAGCAGCAGCAGAAAAGATGCCTTCAATGCCTGAAAGGGTCCAGCAAGAAATCCAGCTGTACAGAAACCTGCCTGCGGTACCCACATCAGAGGACGCTCTGGTCTGGTGGTGGGAGAGACGAGACACGCTGCCTCTCCTGGCTGAACTCTCCAACTCATACCTGTGTATCCAAGCATCGTCTACACCTCGTGAGAGAGTCTTCTCCGCAGCAGGAGACACAATCAGCCAAGAGAGGTTACACATTCTACCAGAACAGGCGGATATGCAGATTTTCCTCCAGAAAAATTGTTAAAACCAATATGTTCAATGCTAAAATCCTCTTATTTTTGAGGTGTGTAATTTACTGTGCTGCTAGATTATTATATATTTTGCTGTCTGATTGACCTAATATCAACAGGAGTAAAAACATTTATTCATATAATGTAAATGAAATGTGTTTTATATTTGGCCATACAAGCAAAACTAAATATTTTTTACATCACAAAGATACCATACAAAAAATGTTGTGCAGGGGTGGTAAATTTCATATATTTAGCAATGTAAAATTACTATTTCCAGCATGAATAACAGAGTGGAATTACAGTGCTGCTGCTACAGCAGGAGTCATTTGTGCTCCCTTTGAACCTCGGTATGACGTTAATAACCAGTTCATGCAGTAGTTGTTCAGTAGTTTTTACCACAATAAATCTTGTTCGTGCATGTATGTTAAGTAGGAAATTCTAGCACTCCTTTCCAACCCTTGTTTAGTGCCTTTCTTCACTAGTAGTGGTAGTGGTACTGAAATCAGTACATTTCTAATGGTAACCAACCCAATGACAGTTTCCCAAATTATCATAATTGGGCTACATACACAGGACTGAAAACGATGAAATCCAGTGCTGGTTGAAACACAGAATGCAAAAATGAACATTTGCTCAGCCCTAACGGCTCAATCCTGATAACAGTCTGAAGAGAAACCTAATATGAGCATGACCCCAATGGTATATCCTTAACAAAAAACATGACATGCACAGTAGCATGTACACAGACTGAATATATCAGTCTGTACATACAGGGAGACGACAGGTGAAGGTATTGACAGTAATTAGAGCAGACCTGTAAACTGTCACACAATTTAAAAAAAAAAAACTAACATGGAAGCCCAAGCTTTTGAGGCCAATTGGAGGAGCACTCTGAACCTCAGTATGACGTTAATACGTAACCAGTTGTGTTGCTCATGCTCTTCATGCAGTAGTCGTTCAGTAGTTTCTAACCACAATAAATCAAACAAGGGCACTAGATGAATTGTGTCTTTGTAAGAGACAAAGCAATGCGGAAACGTTATCGGGTGCAATTAAACAGAAAACGCGTTTGACTGATTCAGGTACCAAATGAGTCGTCGTCATTGTCAAGTTTGATTATACCGGAAGTGATCTGCTTTGCCTTTAAACTAATAGTAAAGAATGTAAAGGCAAAGTAAACCAAAGTGTTCTGCACTTAAGCCCCTTTAGCCATATATATTTACCATGCATTTATAGTGTGGGGGGAAAAACATGACCCACAATGCCTAGCAAATAGTTTGTAGAAAATCATTAATTTAAGATGAAAATAATACATTTATATTTAACATTAATAAAGCACTTTTCAAAACCAGAGATTACGGATATGATCAGTGTATGATTTTTAAAATATAAAACACGAGGGGCTATTGGATGTCGCTAAATACAGATTGCACCTCGTTTTAACCGTGGTCCTTTGGGAGTTTTACTTTGAAGGTTTGACCGGATGTCATGATTATTGTGGCCACCTTGACACTGCTGTCTGTGGCTGTTCAACCTGGCAAGTGTGATCGATGGGGATAGCAGTGTTGCAGACTGAAAGGCGATCAAACGTTTGTTGTTAGCTAGTCCTGTCGCACACCTCTAATATATTTACTGTAAGAGTTTAACATTCAAGCTAACGCAGTTCCGGTTAATTTAAACGCTCGAGGTGGACTGCCCAGATGGCGGCTGTGAGGAGTATGAACAAAATGTATGCAATATGTTTTCATGCTGTTCGTCAGACGGCAGGACTGAAGGCATCGAGGCTGCTTCAACACAGAGCCTTCACAGTCGGTGTAAGTTCAAAATGTGCAACATTTCTATGTTATTCCGCTAGATAGCTAGCGTTAGCTAAATGGTTTGAAAGGTCGCTTTAGCGATTGAATCCCACAGGATTGCTGGAAGAGGTCGTCTGATTTTTGCCTGGCAAACCGAAAGGTTAATTTAGGTATACAATCAAAACTTGCTATGTCAATTTATATCATCAGCCACGAGATGGTTAAATGTAGGTAGGCGTTTGAAAAGGGTTGTGTTTAGGTTAGGATAGAGATGGTTGGAGTTGGGGACCCAAGGATTCACAAGAACGCGTTGCTTCAGTTCAGTTATCGCGATGGGTTGTGAGCCAGCTAGCTTAGCTGACAACCTTGCAGAAACTGACGTACCCTTAATTACATATCGATTCTCAAACGCTGCCGTATGTCAAACTGAATGTGCCACATGTTTGTGAATGTAAATGTTAAAATAAAAAATAAAATAGAATCAGCAGCTTGACTGGCACTTCTGCACCTCATGGTTGTTGTGACTTTGAAGCTCCAGTAGCTAGCTAGCTGGCTAATATTTTAGCTAGCTGCATTCCCATTGGTCGAACAAAGGGGCGTGAGGCGAAAACTAGAAATTTCTTTTATTAAAACAAATGTTATGTGTAGAGAAAGTAACATTAAAACTGTAATTGTCGGCTCCCATGAAATAAAGATACATTTTCCGGTGACACTTGTGTCCCTGGGTGCCAAGTATGTGTCACTAAAATTTATATTTTCATTGTGTAGATAATTATGGCAAATCGTTTAAAAATAAAAATACTTTACTATCCATACTTGCATTTTGTATTCCTATAAATGTATTTTGAGTCATAACTGTAGTGTCACAGTGTGATAATTCAGGATACCTGTAGTTGCAATCTGGTTTGTCAATAAATACATTTTAACATGTCAAAGTACATTTAAATATTAATATCAAACCTGTGTGCCACTTCTATACTGTATAAGACTAGAATTGCTCAGCAAAGGATGCTAATGGAGCTAGATAAATGGCAAATGTGACAGCTCCAGGGCTCTCAAACAGAGCAGCTTCAGAGTTTTGTTTCTTTAGAAGTCATTATAAAGAGAAAGGTGAGTCCACTTTTGTGGTGTCTATTTTAGAGAGGGCCTTTTTTTGCCACTGCGCCACAGTGATTGTTATTAATAAATAATGCTTGTATTCAATCTTTCAGGCCGTGCAGCGGCAGCAGCCCTTTGACTCATCACCGGAGAAACCACAGTTCCCTGGAGCCTCAGCTGAGTTTGTGGATCATCTTGAGTTCATCCAGCCCAATGTCATCTCTGGGATCCCAGTGTACCGGGTGATGGACAGGCAGGGCAATATCATCAACCCCTCTCAAGACCCCCAGGTACAGTCAGCCTGCCTACATCCCTGGTTATTAAAAGTGGTCATACGACCTCCACTCCTGACACGCTTTGTTGGTTAATTTGTTTGTTGTTTGGCGTGTTTCTTCCCTGCTCAGCTCTCCAAAGAGACAGTTTTGAACTTTTATCAGACGATGACTATGCTGAACACAATGGACCGCATTCTTTATGAGTCTCAGAGACAGGTACGTTTTTCCTCTTGCATTTCCTGGTTTAACCACGGAACAGCTGAAAAAGGTCGTAAAGGAGTGTACATTTGTTTCTGTTACAGGGTCGGATCTCCTTCTACATGACCAACTATGGTGAGGAGGGGACACATATTGGTAGTGCTGCTGCTCTTGACTCAAACGACTTGGTGTTCGGGCAATACAGAGAAGCTGGTAAGGATCAGACAGCACGTAGATCCCTTTTTTAGATATAGGGTTACTTTTTAAAGTTTTGATAGCAATTTACTTGCCTTAACATTTATTTTTGCATCTCATTTTTGTAGAAGTTGTCATAATTAACTTTGTCATTCATCAGATACCACTCTGGAACACACGTTGTAAACACCAACGCTCTGCTCCAAGCTTGTTAGGTAGTTTTGGTGCACAATAATCACATGACTGATGATATTTGATGCAAACGATGCTTCATTCAGTCAATGACACACCCATTACGAACTGCTTCAGTTGTTTCAGAAAAATCAGTGAGTCGGTCTTTATTTGTCCAAAAGTTCTTTACAACTAAAATATAAACATATAAAATACATCTAGAAATAGATAACGTATCTTAATTACACATTTTTTAAAAAGGGAAACACAGAACTGTTGAAAGATTTGTTTAAATCCAAACTCCAAAATAAATATGCATCACACCAGGAAGAATCTCAGATCAAGTACACCAGCTGTGTACTCTGTTAAGTGATGCTTTCCATTGCAATTTGATTTTAGAACTAGCTTCAAATACTCAACTTTTCAGAAATGATCCAGATATCCTTGTATCGCCATTAATTAACCACATAGCACTACTTGTGCTCCTTGTTTTATTGTTTCCCAAGGGTAGGAAAATATATCCAGTAGAGCTAAGCTAACAATCTTAACCCTACAACCCCCGTCTCACCCCTGTGTGCACCCCTGCCACTGTACACCCTCTTAAATGCTGCTTTTTCACTACTAATGCCTACCCTCCTGCCTTTTGGGTCACCCCTCGCATACCTACTGCAGCACACCTACTGCAGCACACCTACTGCAGCACGCCTATTGATCGTAATGACCATCAATTTCCCAGGTTTTCTTGTCTTGTGAGTAACAGTGTTCTAATTTCTCTGCGGCCCTGCAGGAGTGCTAATGTACCGTGGCTTTCCTCTGGACTTGTTCATGGGTCAGTGTTATGCCAACGCCGATGACCTCGGCAAGGGCCGGCAGATGCCTGTCCACTATGGCTGCAAAGATCTGAACTTTGTCACCATCTCCTCTCCTCTGGCCACTCAGCTTCCTCAGGGTGAGTTGTACACCTGTGTGTGTGTGTGTGTGTGTGTGTGTGTGTAGTGATGGGCGGATGAAGCCTTAAGAGGTTTTGGGGCTTTCTTTCTATTTGTGCCAATATAGATGCGAAGCTTCGGGGCTTCAAACACCACCAGAACAGTGACATCTGGTGGCCAGTAAGACTTACAGCAGGCTTCAAGGCTGGAGCTGAAGCACCACAACACCTCTCTGATTTTAATAGTTTTACTCTCATATGTGAATAGTGAAAGTTCAAGAAGCCTGAGTGTTATTATTAAATCTGTAATACTTTTGTTCAGGAGTGCTGCATTAAATGACATTATTGTGCAATATGTTACAGTAAAATAATTGATATATACACTGTCCAAAAAGCCTAGATATATGTGCCGAACGCTGCAGAACTTTAAAAACTGTCAAACTGAATGAAGCGCTTTCTGAAGCACCAGTGACGTTTGAAGCTTCGGACGTCGTCAGTCACATGGTATTCTTCATTTTGACACAAGCTCCGACGTGATGTATCGTTGCATCGGTATCATCCGCCCAGTCTCTACTTGTGTGTTAACCTATCCAGTCTATAAGTACATACATACACCTGGAAATATATATTCATGCCTGGTGTCTGTTTCAGCGGCTGGAGCTGCATATGCATTCAAGAGAGAAAACATGAACCGTGCTGTAATCTGTTATTTCGGCGAGGGAGCAGCCAGCGAAGGGGACGCACACGCCGGCTTCAACTTCTCTGCCACCCTCGAGTGCCCAATGATATTCTTCTGTCGTAACAACGGCTACGCCATCTCTACCCCCACCAACGAGCAGTACAGGGGAGATGGCATCGGTAAGAAACCTTGGTGTGGTTGTCTGCAGTATCTTATTTGAAATCCTCACCAGCTCTTATGAACACGCCATTCATTGTTCCTCTCATTGAACAGCTGCTCGTGGTCCGGGTTATGGCATGCTGTCCATTCGGGTCGATGGTAATGATGTGTTTGCTGTGTACAATGCTACATTGGAGGCGCGGCGCAGGGCCGTGGCTGAGAACCAGCCGTTCCTCATTGAGGCAATGACCTACAGGTTAGTTGATGTTTGACAGATTTGTGACCGTTCTGCATTTTCAGACTGAGGACACATGAAGTAACGTTAAGACTGACCTCATCCTGACTGATTAATAATTATGAGGCTTGGTCATTACTGTGGTTATTGGGCAGACCTGTGTACACTTTACCAAGTGAGCAACCAGCTACTGCAGTTAACAAAAGTACAGCTAGAGAAGGTGGCTTGAGTTTTTAGGTGCAGCATTCATTCGTTGTGACAACCACAGCCATCTTGCATCTGCAGTTGCTTTCAGCATTGATTTGTAAAATCGGTGGAGTTGCCCTTTAATCAGTCCTTTTGTGCAGATAGCTCAGTTATTACAATATGTAGCTAGAAAGGTGACTTGGACTTTGGAGATGCAGCACTTTGTGTACTCGCTGGCAACTCAAAACATAAACTGATAATAGGTGACAAATTAGAGGAATCATAAGCAAGTAGAAAAGAATGTTACTCTTTATCTAAGCCTTTTTTTTCTAATCAGAAGACGCCACACAAGAAAAACATGAACACAAGAACAAATACAAGCATTTAAATCCTCACATCAATGTCACACCCAGCCCAATTAAAAAAAACAACCTCACCCACAAAATACGAAGCGGAACTGAAATGGAGAAAGAAACTAACAACTAGGAAGTAAATACCTGGACAAATTATAGTACAATGTGTATCTGATCTGGTATTCAAAAACAGGTTTTGTTTGTTTTGTCTGTGGTTAATACCATCAGTTGCTTGCTGAACTGAATTGTCAATCCTACCTGTAGTGATACACTAGTTAAGATAAAAAGATAAAAATGTCCTGTAGGACCTGTACATCTTATTCAAAATTGACCTCAGCCAATGAGATGTTTGGGAAGATTTAAGATTAGATGACTGTACTACGTATTTGGGAAGCATTAATATTTTAAACTGTAAGGAGTTGACGTTTCTGAAATTAAGGAGTGGATGGGGTTGCAGTTCTAAGAAAATGTTCTTTGACGAGGAAGATTTTACGAAGAGTTGGAAAAAATGTACTTGTTCCTTTACAATGTTGTAGTATGGAGAGCCCAGTGAAAAAAAATTATTCTGTTCATTCTTCAGAATTGGCCATCACAGCACCAGTGACGACAGCTCAGCTTACCGTTCGGTGGACGAGGTGAACTACTGGGATAAGCAAGACCATCCCATCTCCAGGCTGAGACATTACATGACGGCCCGTGACTGGTGGAGCGAGGACGACGAGAGGAGCTGGCGGAAGCAATCCCGCAAGACGGTGATGGAGGCCTTCGAGAAGGCCGAGAAACGCCTGAAGCCCAACCCCGAACTGCTGTTTACCGACGTGTACAACGAGATGACGCCTGGTCTGAACAAGCAGAGAGAATCCCTGTGGAGGCACATGCAGCAGTACAAGGAGCACTACCCACTTGACCAGTATGATAAATGGCTGCACTGACAGGACGGAGCGAGTTGTGATTTGGTGGGAGTGGGTGAGGATTGAGACAGGAATAAACTGCTGCACACCTTTTACTGTATTCATACAAATGCAGTTTTGATATGATGTGTTGTTTCTTTCTGCACAACAGAGGGAGAGAAGACTGTGCTTTCATAAACACTTCATGCCTCTGGGTTTGGTGCCTTAAGTTAATAGATTTACTGTCAGTAGTAAAGCTCCTCTGTAGGTGCTAAATTACACTTTTGTTTCACAGTAATTCCACTGCAGCGGAAAATAGGTGGTGTAGTTTGAATGCATTATGCATACAAAAGAAACGTACAAATCAAGCAATAAATGGTGGAAGTTAAACCTATTGTGTATGTTCCTTCTCTTGTAACTGTCCTCTTCAGTGATTATAATATTTAACAGGTTTCCTTGTGTATCATTGAGGTGACTGATTTAACTTGTTAAGAGTGTTCCTATTTTAATGTTTTTAAGCATACACGCCCAAATTTTAGATGGGTTTGTATGCTGTTACACAATAGTCTAAATCCGAGAACTGTACACCCTTCTAGCTCATGTTACGTTTGGTGTTTTGTGGGAAATAAACTATGGAACTTTCAGTTGTCTTGGTTGAATTTGTTTTTTCTTTAAATTCAATAGGAAAATTGGGTTAATGACATGTAAAGACTGACTTGGCAGAAAAATACTTATCCTTGATGCTCAAATGGCCCACCAAAAGTGCTTCCTTAGCTTTCCAAAGTTAAAAGTCTTCCTATGATGACACCCAGTCCTGTTAAAACTTGCTTAAAAGTTGCTTTACTGCTAATTAACTTTGTTTTTTATGCTACAAGTTTGATTCCAAGATGTTAACTGGACGGTACAAAACCCACACTTCCAATTCCATCTGCTGCATAATCTTGAAACGGGACAATGATGGAAGCAGGTAAGCCATGTCTATTTACTCTTTTCTCGCTGTGTCTTTTGCTCCCCAGTCCTGGTCAACAAGTCAACAAGGGGCTGTGAATGCCCTTCCACAGCTGCTTCATCTGCTGTGGGGAGCGCTGGTGAATCAGAATAAGATCTTTATGTATACACAGATTCTTGCGATCCTGCTCCTTGACATCAAAGGTATGAAAGCCTGGGTGTGCCTCAGGAGAAACTCCCAGAGCCTTAGCGCACATACCGGTGTAGACGTCGTCGATGGGGAAGAAAGGAATGACACGTGTAACTGAATATAGGGGTTGCAGCAGCGCTCCAGAGATAACATAACCTCCTCCACCAGCATAAGCAGGGTATGGGCCGTCATAGAAGCTCAGAGGAATGTAGTATTTGCTGGTGGGGTCCCTGAGGGGATTTGCTGTGCTTATGACATGTCCAACATACAACTGAGAGGCCTTCGAAGGCTCCAGAGACTGCAGGTAGTGGAGTAATGCTGGCGTGTTGACAAATACATCATCATCCCCACTAAAGACGAAGGAGACATGAAGACAGTTTTTCAGTGTCCACTGGAGGAATATGTTCATTTTGAGCGCCAGGTTCAAGAGGGAATCATGGAAGTCCCACTGCAGGAGGTCCCCAAAGTGTCTTGCTTCGAATGACAGCAGTGGGCTGAGGTCAGGGTCATCCAGCGAGGAGCTACCCAGGAGAAACACTGTGCGCACTCTCAGTCCACTCTGATACACCCCCCCTCGCCCCCAGGTCTCCCGCACTGCCTGTCTCCGCTCAAAGTTTCCAGGAGTTGATTTGATAGCAAAAAGCAGGAAGGTCTGGTTGTCTCCCTTCCCTTCAGCGGAGATGCACTTGTGGAGTTGATTGATCAGGACTGGAGGGGACCTGCAGTTCATGCCCTTCAAAAAGCCCTGGAATAAGACAGGGTAGGAGGTGAAGTCGTGCACATTGGTTTGCAGAAGCTCTTGATTTGTCTCCGTGCAGTGAGACCAACCAGAGTCATGTCTGAATGGATTTACTCCCTTGTCCAGTTTCCTGAGGGCCGAGTACAGCAGACGGTTCCAGTACGCTCCATTTTGAGGGATGGTCTGTCTGAAACCGTCAGAAACAGACACATTGCGGACAGTGTGAGGCGTGGTGAAGCTGGAGGATTGTGTTTTCACATCACTGTCATGGACCTGGAGGCTGGGATGCTTCAGGAGGTCCTCTGGCCCAGCCCTGTGGCTGTAGGTCTTCTCTAGGTGTAGGGTCGAGTAGAAGAAGATCAGAAATAAAGTGACAAGGAGAACCATAGCACTGAATCTATGAATGCGTCTCATTGGCTCGAGGTAAGAAGGCCAAGCTGTGTGGTGTGTTGTTCCTAGAAATGGATCATGTTTCACAGGATATGGTCCTGAGACCTGGTGTTATTGTCTTCAGGTTACACACAGACTCTGCCAGCTGGTGACACTCTGGATGAAGGCTACCTGTGGACAGAAAAAATACATATGTCACTGGACATTAAATCAACTCATCACAAACTCCACTCAATGGAAATTTACAACTATTTCATGTAAATTGTAACATATACTGCTGGATGGTCCTGTCATTTTCTCAAATCCAACGGTGAACAAGGGTGTGGCTGCTTTTATAAAAGCACTTTTTAAATAAAAATGATCTGCTACAGTTAAAATGTAGATCTGTTACTTAAGAATACGTAAGATTGCTTAAGAAAAAAATAAAGTCTTTGTGCTTTGGCCTGTGGTCTTGAAAAAAAACCCAAAGGTTGCCAGGTAGCTGTATTCCGTTGGGAAGCAGTTGAACGCACCCATCTCTCCACGGTTTAATTAGCAGAAAACCGGCTTTGCACAAACAAAGGAGGACAAAGTCCTAAGGTGCCTCACTGAACACACCTGAGGTCCATGACTTTAAGCACGAGACAGAAACATGAAATGCTAACGACTAGCATATCTTTATTATATTTTTGGCTTTTTGTCTTTGTATTGCATCTTTGCCATGTTAAAAGGTCCTTTAAATGTGTAAGACGTTTTTAGAGATTTCATTCAAGTAGCCTTTAACTCAAATTCGATTGAACCTGCCTCGACTTTACAAACAAGCACACCGAGTTACAAAGACACCGGAGCGGCAGGTTTGACCTTTAAACTGGAGGGGTTTTAAAAAAAAACAACAAAAAAAACAAAAAAAAAGTCATAATTTAATATTTTGTTGTATCAAGTTTGGTAAAATACTTACTTAACCCAAGATGAACGCACACCGAGCGAAGGCTGGAGCGGCAGAAGAAGAAAAACCGACAGGTGAACAGGAGCGCACAAAACGCATCATTTAGTTTTCAACCCCATTTTTTTTTAATCTTCAATGGGGAAGCGATGCGAGTACATGCAGGTAGCGGTCTGTACATGAGATCAGCTGAGCACTACACACAGCACAGTAGGCAGGTGGAGGCCACGCCCAGGATGCTGTACGTCTGAGACAGGTTTATTAACACGTTTGACAGAAAACATCACATGATGTACAAATTATTTAAGACCAAATGTCTATTGACAACATCATTAGGAGGGTACATGAGCACAGTGTTCAGATCAGTAAAGCTCCTTTTTCTTTCCATGTATTGCATCTCTCGCAGGCCTTTTTATTTCAGCCTGGTTAGTTATGACAGAAAAAACACAAATCAAAATCCAAAAAAAGAAAAGAAAAAAAAAAAAAAAAAAAAACCACTGGAGAAATAACTCCTATACAGTGGAAAACTCTAGATTTCTCATCCATACTAAACCATGCAAATGTTCACAAAGGTGATGGGCTTCTTTCACCTTCTTTTTTTGGAATAAAAGCACTTTAAATGGAAAAACACAAAAAACAATTAGCAAATGAATTCTAAAAGCATGAAGCATTTTTTTTTTCCCCATCAAATCTAGCTGTTGACATCCTGAGAACTTCCCAGTATAAGGCAGAGGGGGTATAACCTCAGAAACTCTTGGCCTCTCTGCTTGGAGAGGAGCTCTGCAGCTGAGATGAAGTGCTGTTTAATTAGAGGTGCCCTGGTACGACCTACCCACAGTATACTCGAGCACATACTGGCAGTTTGGTCAGTTACGTTTATTTAAATTCTGGAAAATATATTTTGTAAATTTTTGTTGGTAAATTCGCATCCTCTCATCCATTTTATAACAAGAAAAATTAAATAAAACCTTTATTATGCAAGTGTGCTGGTATGAGTATTTGGTATTGCAGCCCATTATGAATATTTTAACTAATGTTGGGCCAATACCTGTATCAAAACAATATACAACTAACATACTGTGTGCAGTGGGCACTCAGGAAAATAGTGTTCATACCTATAAAAACAACCAATTTTGGAGCATCGAGTTCAGCGATTTAAAAAGGTTAAGAAAAATACTGCAGAGGGTAGGGAAGAAATATCTGTGAAGCAATATAAGGGATAATGGTCAATACATTAAGATTGGTGCTAGAATGGAAGTGAGAGGCTCAAGGCAAAAAGGAGGATGCAAGTCGGTTGTTGAGGGCTTGAGGATGAGCAGGGAGGGAAGTCAGCGAAGGTCGCTCTCTTCGTCCTGTATGGTCTTCTTGATGCGGAGAAGCATGGTGGTGAGCCACTGGTCCAACCGTGAAATGGTGTCGAATTCCTTCACCTGAGAAACGAGTAGTAAATATGACCAAAATTACCCACACTATTGGTATATTTGGTCCAGTCCTGTATTTGGACATTCTGTTTTTTAGTTATAAAGATAACCACTACGTATCTATAAAGAAAAGATTTTTTCCTTAGCTTTTATTCTAAAGCATATAGACCCAGAAACACTGTAAAACACTGCTGTTTAAACATACTGCTGCAGAAACTTCAAAACAGCTCAGAGTAAGAACCTTGGCTACATGCTCCATTTATTCTGCTGAAAGAAAACAGTCCACTCACCGAGTCAGTATAGGCATCCACATTTTGTTCTTCATAGGCATCTAGAAGTTTCTGGTTGGATAAAAACATTTTTTTTGTTACAATAATGTTGCACATAGAATTTTTTTTTTTATTTATCACTAGCATGTAGATGTTAGTAAGGTCAACCACCTCTCATCAACAGATTTTTACTGAAAACAACAACAACAACAGTGACCAGAGCAGAAGAAAACAGAAAGCCGTCTCAGCAGTCTGTCGAGTTAAAATACTCTCCACCCGCCTCGCCTCTCTATATCTAGAGGATTATTCAGTGTTTCTATTTAAGGATTTTAGAGCCAAAATAACACCAAAGCCTACCTTCAACAGCTTGCATTCTCGAGAGTCTGAAAAGGCCGGAAACATTTCTTCGTACTTCTGCACAGCAAGCTGAGTGACAAGAGGACGAATATTAGGACAGTGGCTCATGTGAAACACTTTCCGTTCATGGTCACAAGTTCTGTGTTACCGGCTTACTTTTGCATTCAGCATGTCTACACAGAAGTGACAAAGCGCTGCCTTAAAGAAGTGATCCTTGGCACTGTATTTCAGGAGCGTGCTGTCCATTGCGTGGGTTCCAACCTAAAATCAGAAAGTACAATTCATGTTTGCTTTGTTACTACAGCCCCTGAAGCCACTGTGATAAAGGCTGGTGAGAGTTATCGCACCTGTTCATAGATCTCAATTGCTTTTGGGTACTGCTCCAGCTGAGCTGCGTAGGTTGCTACTTTCAGAAGGCACTTGTTTGCTGAACTGAAAAGGAAAATCGAGAAGCTTCTCAGTCCCCACGGACTCTCAGAAATCAAGGGTTTAAGACCACCAAGTAACGTAACACACACAATCATAAAACAAAGATGTAAAATGAAAAGAAATTGCATTAATAGAAACAAATGAACAGAAACAGAAATACACAAGCTTATTAAAAAGCATACAAGAGAAAATATTGTCACCTGGTGGATTCTTCACCTTTGTAATAATCTGCTGCCTGTTCATAATGAGCAATGGCCTGGAATTGGACAAAATTGAACATAAGACGTAAACAGAGCTTTCCCATGCAAGAACCTGTCCTGGAACTAATACGTAACATAATAAACACAAAACACGAATATTTCATCTGACCTTGTCGATGTCCACCAGCTCTGTCTCATATATTTCAGCAATGGTGATGTGATGTTTGGCTGCGATGGTGAAGCGCCCCTAAAACAAAACAAAACAACACGAGAGAAGAGATCAACAGTGGGAGTTATGTGTTACAAAAGTAAATCACATGCTAAACATAAAAATGCTTTTTTCAAATTCAATAATTTAAGGTAACTAAGAATAGTTCCCTGTTCATAGACTCACCATATCAGTGTATATCTCAATAGCTCGGTTTAGGCAGTTTATGGCCTCTGTTGAGAAAAACAATCATATTTAGACACATGACATGTTCTAAGAGTGCAATTATTCAATGAATTCACATCAACAAAAGAACAAAGTAAGAATAAACTTTCCAAGATCAACAAAATTAGAAGCAACCAGTTCTGAGAAGTGCAAGGTTCAAGGCGAGACCCCATTTAACAATGTTCCTGTGCCTAAAAGATGGAGACCAATGAGCCTGATGCCTGCCCCTTGAGCATTCATTTGCCCACATTCCCATTTGCTAAATGCACAGTGGGGGGAGCCGTGGATAACGCTGTTAAAGCTTTTCGTCTGGAAAATCTTACTGACATTAGATGAGACTGGCTTTATGTACATGGTCCACTGAAACTAGGACAGCAGCTTGTAAAACGGGCATTACAAGTGAGCTTCAGCAGTCATACATCCCGAGGGTGGTGATGAGTAATGATTACCCTGTGGATCTGCTTTTTTGAAGGCATTTCCAGCATCTATGAAGTTAGTCGCCGCATCGTGTTTGCTCTGCATCTGGAGGTGAAGGCGAGCAGCTTGGGAGAATGCATTTCCTGCAGCTGAAAAGAAAATGTTGCACGTTAGAGAATTCAAAGTATTTACAGACCTAAACAAGGAAAAGGGGCAACCATTACACTTCATTCAACCTGTAATAATTATTCTTACCACACCAATTTTTGGCCATTTTGTACATGTTGGCTGCCCTTACATACATGTCACAGGCCTCTTCCATCTTGGAGGAACCCCTGTGTGACAGCACATGTGTTTAGTTAAACAAGACTCATACAGACTATTGCTCTGTGATATTGACAAATATCAAGTGCCATAATAGTTCAGAGTGCAAAAACTAGATCTTAATACTGTAAGGATATAGAGGCATTCACTGTTCACGCAGCTAAAACAGTCAAATAAGTTCAAAAAGCTGTACAATTTATCTCCCAACTGCAATCTTGTGCAATATAATGACACCAAACTGGGCTGGACGACAATTCAATATTATTGTTAACTTATTCTGAAGGGAATCATATCATTATTATGAACATTGTTTTATTGTGTTACAAAATTATGTTTTCTGCTAATTTTAATCATTAACTAACCAAATGCGTTAATCAAGTTGTTGTTTTACGCGTGTAAAGAGTTGTGTCTGATCATTACATTGAACATCAATTTGATTATTATATGTGTAATGTTGCATTCGCTGGCCATATTGTGCTACATACATTGATATCAGAAAAATAGAATTAATAATACCATGAGAATGATTTCAATCATATTTCCCAGACCCAGTCATGTGGACACTTGTATCTTCAAGCTTTACCACACTATTGACACAAACTCCTACTGCATTTGATACTCATATGGCTGTTTACATATACAACTTGTAGCCTCTTGGCATGCTGCATGTAAGTTTCTGAGTTGAATAGAAACCCACTTAAATCATTTAAACTTTGATATATCCATGCTCAGCTGTGTTGGTGGATGGGGGCTTATTTTATTTACTGTCTTACTAATTCTGGTACAACTCACATCCGTTGCACTATTGCTATTGTAAACAAACATGAAGGACATGTGATTTGCACCTAACGACTGACCTTGTGCATTTCCCCCAGTAGATGGCGCTATAGGAGTAACATTGCAGCTAATATTCAGTATCCTACATTAAGAATTACTTAAACAGAAGTCATCCTTACACAGACATTGCAGCAACTGGCGTTGTGTAATTGAGCCTCGTTTACTGCTGCATACAGATATATTTTAGACTTCATTATTCTCAGATAGTTATGTGATCAGCAGCGATCTGAAGGAACATAACGCTACGTATATAGCTAAACTGCAGCGTTGGCCACAACGACTTAACGTTAGATCAGCGCAGTGTAGCAGTGAGAAATTAAGAAAACTAAATTAAAATTTCGTTTTTGACCTGCCTTCAGATCTGGTGGTTACTGGTCAGCTAGCCACCTTCCGCTTATTTGGCCCGCAGCTTGACAAAATAAGCTAACAGTAGCTAAACGACATACTCACCCAAACATCGCTCCGAAAAACGACTGCGATGATTTCATTTTCTTTTCAGCCTCAGCAATTAAAGCCATTGCTTCCTTTTCTTTGCCGCTATTGTCCATTTTCTTGTCACTGTTCTGATTTTGCGGAGGAACGATGAAATGCTAAAGTCAACAAACTTGCTATGCCAGTGCTAAGGTGCTAACAGCAGCGGGTTTGGTCTGCCTTGTCACATCACCAGCCGCAAAGTAACCATCACCTCTGTCACGTGACACGGGAGCAGCACACTACTGCTGCGTTCAGGCGCTCTTCGTAAGCCCCATAACTCCATCTTCCACAAACTATAATATCCACCTCATTTGGCAATTAACAACAAAAACAGAAAAATAAGCATGTGTTTTGGTGTTGTTAATCGGTTTTAGAATCCAATTAGAAGTGTTTCAAACACCAGCCGAGGCAGCGTTGCATTATTTAATTGTTGAAAAGTGATTGGGGTTTAATTCACTAACGAACGGTGATATATCAGCCAAATGTTATTCACACTACGCTATACATTACGAGTATAAACATTAACCATTGTAATATGTTGTCAAACAACAATTTCTCAGTTAACTATATATGATTTATATTGTCTTCCTTAGCCTGCACATAAGCACTTACAATATCTCTGACAACACCTGAAGGCATCTTGTGATAAACTGATGGTCCGTACAAAATAATGATGCCGGTTAAATCTTGTTGACTCTTTTAACTAATTTATAAAGTAATGCACGAATGCCGCATGGGAATATATAGTACATCCATCAATTTGCTATACCCGCTTTGAAAGGTTGCGGGGTGCTGGAGCCGATCCCAGCTGACAGGTCGCCAGTCAATCACAGGGGTGACACATCAGACATCCATTAACGCTCACTTTTTCACCTGCTGGTCGCCAATTAACATAACCCTGCATGTCTTTGGACTGTGGGATGAAACCGGAGCACCCGGAGAAAACCCACGCAGGAAAAGTCCACACAGAAGTTCAAACCCAGAACCTTCCTTCTGTGCATAATAGGCCCATTGTAGGCTACATTATTTAAATTGTCCTGTTAAGCTTATATATTATGTAATGATTATTCATATGATGACATAATGTAAAGACAGTAGATTTTCCTCTCAGGGTGCTTATTAACTCTGCTTCAAATTCATCTTTTGGAGTTTTGGTAATTGTTTCTGAGCCCTGCGTTATAATTGATCCTGTATGGTTAAATGATGTTACATCAGTTGGGTTTTATGCACAAAATATGTAAAGAAGTCAATCAAAAAGGGGAAGGAAATGTGAATGAAACTTACTTTTCTTGCCTATTCCCTTTTTCTTAAATGACTGCAAAGCACCTGCTTATGTTTAAGGTTAATTTGTTAGTTGTGAGTTGTGATCCTTTTTAATGACAATAACAATATTTCACAGTGTTGGCCTATGACATGTCTGCTCTGCTCTTCAGTGCTGGACTGTTTCGGCTTAATGAAGTTTTTTTTCAACATCATTTGCTTATTTAAGGTCTTGCCTTCTTTTCTTCACTGTCTTCACTGTGATCTGCACTTTGGGTCAGAAGGAGATATTGTCCTGCTATTTAACAAAAATAGAAACTGTGATCGTAGATTATGTAGCCTAAGCCTTTAACCAGATGCATTTAGTCAGCAAACATCTGCTGTACTAAAGCCAGGATTCTGAAAGCGTTAAGGGTCCCCTCCTGCCTGAGCTCCCTGCACTGATTTATGCGGCCAGCCTATGGGTACATCCCAAGTCTCTTATTTGATATGTCCTCGATCCTCGCTTGAACCGGAAGTCGTTCTTGTCCGCCATCTTGAAGGCCGTCCCAAAGCTCTTATTTCTGCTCCGAGGAGAGAAGATCGAGGAGCGAGGAGGGATCTCTGAGGAACCGTACACAAGTGCATCCTTCACGGAAGACTTTTACCGACTGACACGCCCCCTAATTGGATATCAGTTGAATTGATTGGACGCTGCAGCTGATCGGACTGATCTGATACTGGAGTTTCATGCCGGAGTGGAGACAGTTAACAGATTAAACTCAAGTGTATCACTCCAAAGATTTATATTTTATTTGCATTTATTATTGGAATTTGTGTTAATTGTAGGTCTGAACAAAAGAACCATAAACAACTTTCTTCATTTATTAGAAATATTTTTCTTTTCATGATCTATTATTTCCCCCATTCATTTTTATTATGGATAAAATTAAAGTCAGAGAGAGTAGGAGAGGCTGTCTGTCAGCAAGAAAGCATTTACATCATTTATCATAATTTCCATTCAGTCACGTGTGAGGCTGATAATTCCTGAGCGTCGGGTTTGATATGAGTTACATAATTTCAATTTTCCTTGAAACATTTAGCATAATACATAATTTCAAATGTTCAAAAGACAACCTAAGCATATTCTGGGTTATTCCATAATGCATTCACAATCAGAATATCAATAAATACAGATGCAAATAATGAATAAATAATATAAACACAGTGCACAGTAGGCTATAAATACAGAGAGTTGATGTGCAGGTGTTTGTTAAACAGGTAACGGGCTACAGATAGAAAACACTGCTGCTCTGCCAGTGCCTTTATTAGTATTAGCGCAGTGCACATGTGTGCATATACAAACTCCATCAAAAGTCTCTACAGCTGTTAACCCGACTGACAGCTGATCCAGCTGTGATCAGCTGCCGCCGTCATCAGAAACGGACGTCGCTTCATGTGACGCTTCAGAGGAAAGGACGTCTCATTTCTCTAAAAACAGATTTTCTCGTTTCTTCCAATAGGCTTACATCCATGGTTTCTTCTCTCCTCGCATGGTTTCCTTGCGTCTCTCCTTGCATCCCCGGTGGGAGGGACTAAGATGCAAGGAAAGGATGCAAGTGAGGGAAACGTGGATGCAACGAAGAGACTTGGGATGTACCCTATGTTGCTCCAGATCTGGATACTCTGGATGTTTTGTTTACAGCAGTGGTTTCTGCCAGGCAACTACAGTCTGTTAGTTCTTGGAGCATTGACAGACATTATGAGGAAAAGTCCCCAAATTTCCAATATCCCAAACTATGTCAAATTGCATTAAGGTTTGACAGAGCCACAGCGACTTAAAAACTGTGCAAGCCTTTCATCTTAGGTACTGTATAAGTTAGCTTCTCGGAAACTCAGAAAATTCAATGTGTGCTCAAGACATGTCTTGACATTTTTCTAGTGATCGGGGACCTGATTGGTCACCAACCTTTCCAGGCATTCATTTCTTAATATTTTTTTAAAATTGAGAACTTGTTTTTCCACATGAAATTGCGCCAGCACAAAACGAAATCCTTTCAAAGCACATCGCCCGAAAACTTAAACCTTCGAGAAAGTAGCCTAGCTAGCCTACATGTCGATAAACACGCAGACGGAGGACAGATTTTAATCAGGCAAAACGGAAGTCTCCTGTTTCCTGCCTGTAGTTGGGTCCTGTACAGCAGCCCGTGCGAGGCTGTCCAGGAGACCCCGCGCTGCCTGCACCTCTATCGTCTCGGGTGAGTTTGTTACAATGTAGCAATTTCTCTATTAATCCGAATAACTGTAAGAAAGCTGCAATATTCGCGTACTGCAGCGAAGCCGCAAACTGCACAGCTACCGCAATCGAAACGCCACACTTCTGCACGGCCCGGCAAACATAGTCATTTTCCACCGAATTCCCAAGCATACCCCCCTCATCCAAGAGTATTCCAACATTAACTCATATTTTGCTTGCAAGGAGAGATAGATAGCTCGCTACGCAATTGCGTTTACACCTCTAAGCAAATAATACCGCATTGTCTTGGTTGAATCGAGGTGCCGCTGTACAATATGAGAGTTAAAATTGTGTCGCTCGGTGGTTTGTTTTGAATGTCAAGGGCTCAAGCTAGCTGTACGTCTGAATATTGTTGATAGCTGGTTGGCTTAGCAGGCTAGCTAAGCTAGGCTAACGAAATTTAACCCAGATGCATCCAAATGCTGGAAGTAGAGGTGAAATGGGGTTTTGAAATCAAACGTTTTATTTGATTAGAGTTTTAAGTCAGTCGAGTAGCTGTTATATACTGTGTATTGTAACAAATCGGCTAAATATGCATGCAAAGCTCTTTGAAAACACCAGCTAGCATGTAGCAAGCCGCTTCTAGTGTCTCCATTCATATCCTGCGCACTGGCTCTGCTCTGACCGAGTAATGGCTACGATCCGCTGCCTTTTTAGAGCGGCAACCGGGGATACGTTCTCCCCATGACCGCGGTTATATATCTGCGAGGAAATGTTGGTGACCTGATGTCTTAGTGTTACTGGAAGTGCTATGCACAGTTGTTGAGACTCGTAGTAAATTCAGTGAGAGCCCGCACTGAAAATCTTTCCAGGCTGCGTGAAAACCGCGCGTTTTCAGTTTGTTGTCTATTGCCGTCCTTGTTTCTCTGTGTGTAGCAAACCGAACTGCTGCTTGACCTCTTGACGAGTTCACAACAGCAGAAGGTTTCTTTCTTGAGTGTATATATGAAAACAAGACATGTTACAACTGATGCAGATGGCTTTAAGTGTTAAAATGCAAAGTGTAAAATGTTTCTTTAAGCAACTCATATATCTTAATTATAATTGTTAATGTAGATGTTAAATTGAGTTGCTTTATTCTTACTCAGCTCCAGAGATGTCTGGCAGCAATATGTGATGTAATGTTTTGAGTCATTACTCATAATTTGATTGTGTAGTTTTAAAAAAACAGTCACTTTTGGCATTGTGTTTTAACATACAATTCTAGACATGTAGACTATCTAAAATAACTATAGGTTTCTATATTTGGTCTGTGGTGTAATTTGTAAGGACAATTAGTAAATTAAGTACAGCAACAGCAAAAAAAAACCTCAGTTTGAAGCTGGTGTAAGGACTCATGTTGCAGTTAACCAACCATTTACCTCATACTATTCAGGAGTAGTTAAGAAGCTTAATTAAAAGTTGCCTTGAACATAACTTATTCTTCTGTGATATGTTGAAAAGTAACAATCTGAAAGAAAAATATTAATATTTTGTGTGGGGCATTTTTTGCGTGTTTTTTTTTTTTTTTGTAGTTCTGTCTAGCACAGTGTGTAGCTAGTACAGCATCGACACAGCAACAGAGAGAGGTTTATTTCCTCTATGGACCATCCAGGCTGAAATAGTGTGATAATGATATTATACAGAGTTTTGCTTAAATAATCTAATAAATGTAATTTTAATTTTTGACTATAAAATTATTTTTAATCGTGTATAACTACATGACATCACTCACACTGAGGCAGAGGAGCATTTGGTTAAAGGTCTTCCAGGTTAGTAGTTGTTCATCATGAGATGTGGCTAACTCCTCTCATAATACAACTATAAATCAGCACTCAAACCTCACTGTACCACTAAACAACCAAATCACTAAACATGGAGCCAGACAAGACTGTTTTTTAAGTGTATTGATAATGAAACAAATCAACAATGGAATTTAAAGCCCTTTTCGTCTTTAACAGTTGTCATGGATGATGAAGACGGCAGGTGCCTTCTAGATGTAATTTGGTAAGTCAGTGCTGACATGGTGCACGATCAGTTTTATATTTAAGTTTCTTTTGTCTTGTACTGTTGACAATCACATTGTTTCCTCCTGCAGTGACCCAGAAGCTCTCAATGACTTTCTTCATGGATCTGAGACCCATGTGAGTATGAGAGGAAAAAAAAGTGAAATGGGTTTGTAATTGATGTGATGAGTCTTAATTGTGCGTATTTTAGTTTTGGCTTGCATGACTCTGTACTTAAGTCACTTTCAGATTACACACTGATGCACTCTGAAACCCACGTCCCTCACTGCTTTCATTTACTTATTTACTGCTTCCTCTGCTTAATGGTTGTCTTTGCTTCTTGATTTCACAATTTATCATTTCAATTATTCAAAAAATGAGAAATGCTAATACTAACACTTCCCACCTCTGTTATTCCTATCATTTTGCTCTTCTCTCGCTTATCTTTTTGCTGGTTCTTTACAATCTGGGTTTTCTGGACTGTGTTCTGTCCTTTCCTTGCCCTCCTCCTCTGTTTGATGGTCTGTATGTTTCTCTGTCCTGGTGGCTTTTGCCTGGTGGTTTGGGTGCCTTTGGTTTCTGTCTGTCCTTTCCTGGGTGGGTGTGTCTGTAGTTGGACACTGACGACCTTTTGGATGGTTCGAGTGACCCCTCAAGCTCGTTCTTCTCTACCACTGGGGTGAGTAAAATCCCCCAAACCTCTTCCTTCTGTTTTCTATCCATCTATGTAGCATGCATTTCCAAATACCCTCCCTTTCCACTAACATATCTACACTCTACCAGCTTTGATTTGCCGCAATGTGACAAGAGGTTTTTGTGGGGGTTTTGTGTCTGCATTTCTCTGTTAACTCAGTTACACTCCTCGCCATCACATCTAGTCATCAGAAGTCTTCCATCACCTGCCTTCACTTCTGTCCTCTTTCCTTTCCTTCTTTCCTTTAAGGGCCATGTTCCAGAGGTCCAGCCTGCAGTCCAGCTGTCGGCCAATGAGCCGGCAGGCCTGCCCAGAGTCAGTGTTGACCTGGACTTCCTGGAGGATGATGACATCTTGGGAGGATCCCCAGGTGGTGAAGGTGGGAGCAATGGCATTGGGACAAATCACGAGCCATGTGACATCCTACAGCAGAGCTTGGCTGAAGCCAACATCACAGAGCAAAGCTTACAGGAGGCAGAGGCTGAGCTGGACCTGGGCTCCTTTGGAATTCCAGGCCTTACGCAGGTGGTTCAGACACTGCCTGATGCCAGCCTCTCTGGGGCTGGAGGCACTGCTGTTGGTGTAGGCATAGGTGTTGGTGTTGGGGGAGCAGCAGCAATTTTCCCTGGGTCAGCCCCGGGCTCCACTGCTACTCCTCCCAATGCCACAGCTGACATGCTGGGGTCAGTGCTTGCTCAGCAGGGCCTTCAACTCCAACCCCAGGTCATGAACAAGGCCATTAGTGTTCAGCCATTTATGCAGCCTGTGGGCCTGGGAAATGTGACGCTTCAACCCATTTCAAGTCTCCAAGCTCTTCCTAATGGGAGTCAGTCTGGACATTTGGGTATCGGACAGATTCAGGTTGTGGGTCAGCCTACAGTCATGACTATCAATCAGTCTGGGCAGCCTATCCTGGCTAAAGCCATGAGTAGTTACCAGCTGCACCAGTCTGGGCCAGACGTATCAGGTGCTGGCTCTCAGGCGGGGCTTGGAGGCTCAGGGGGTGGACTTCTGATCCAAGGTAACAAAGCCACTTTGGGATCTCCAGCTTTAAATGGACCTGCTGTTTGTGTCAGCAGCACAAACAGCAGCAGTGGTGGTACAATGACTGCTCCTGCTGGGCTTTTGGGCTTTGGCAGCACCTCTCTAAGTTCAGGAATTGGACCCCAGACGCAAACTCAAGGCCAAATCATGCAGAACGTGATTATCCAGCGCACACCAACACCCATTCAGCCTAAACCCCCTCAGGGGGGAGCCATCCAACCGAAACTCTTCAAACAACAGCAGCAACAACAGCAGCAGCCACAGCCAGCACCCCAACCCCTGCAAAACGATGCCCACAAGGCTCTAGGGCTGCAGCAACTTCCAGTTTCAACTGCTCAGAATGTAGCCTTCCTGACAGGAAAACCAGGCTCTAACGTTGTCCTGAGTACTCAAGCCACAACACAAGGCACTCAGTTTCAACAAACCCTATTCAAACAACAAGCAGCACAACCATCTGGCAAGCCCCTCAGTGTACACTTGTTAAACCAACAAGGCAGCATCGTTATTCCCTCTCAGACAGTTCTGCAAGGTCAGAACCACCAGTTTCTCTTGCCACAGCTACAAGGTGGGCAGATCCTGACCCAGCACCCTGGGGGCCACATCATAACTAGTCAGGGTCCTGGTGGACAGCTCATTGCAAACCAGTTTTTAACTGCAAACCAGAACATCAACTTGGGTCAGGTGTTGACTTCACAGGGCCACCCTGGGGCTGCCCACATCCTTTCTGGACCCATTCAGCTCCAGCCTGGCCAGATGGGCACACCCACCCTCTTTCAGATGCCTGTCTCATTGGCTCAGAGTCAAAGCCAGACACAGACCCACACTGTCTCAGGACATGCCCAGACAGTCATACAGGGCATGCCAATCCAGAACTCCCTGACCATGCTTAGTCAGGTGGAGGGGCTGAGCCCCGCAGTCAGCCTTCAGCCAGCCCTGCAGCCCCAGCCAGGTGGAGTCCCCAGCAGCAGCAGCACAGGAGCAGCAACTATGGCTCAAGGCCAGCCTGGAGAGTGTGTTACTGTGCTGGGTAGCTCCACAGACCAGGCTGCTCATCCCACTCAGCAGCATGTACCGCAATCCTCTATCCTTGCCATGCAACCGGCTTCCTCTGTGTCCACAGCTACCGCAGTACCCTGCTCTTCTCCGTCCATGTCTGTGTCCACCTCTTCCCCTGTCACAGCAGTGGGGCTGGTCCCCCCTCAGGCTCAGCACAGTCCAGGGAGGTTACTGTTCACCAACCAGGGCTCCAGTATGATCCTGAGCCAGGAATCTCTGCAGATGTTCCTGCAACAGGTCAGTGTTCCACTCGTTGCACGTTTGCTTTAATTGTGTACAGTTAACATTGTCTTAAAAAATAAAACATGCACGGAGTGATAACTTGGTCTGACCTCTTTGGCTTACTATTTTACTCCCCCTTCCCTCCAATCCCCATCCTCCTTCCCTCCCCCGTCCTGAAACGGTAAATGTACTCCTATCAGGAGCAGCACCACCAAACAGAGAATGAGTCAACCCCCTCTGTGGGCGTACCAGCGTCTGTAATCGTCAGCAGCAACAACAACGTCACTGCTCCGGCCCCCGCTGTCCATGACAGCCAATTAACTGACTCTTGGGTAGGTCAGAGCCACAGCCCTTCCCCTGGCCCCTCCCACATGACAGGGGTGGCAAAGCAGGTAGAAATGCCCCTTTATGTCAAGCCCCACCCACTTGTTGCTGCTGCTGCCACCACAATGTTAGGGTATCTTACATTTCCCCATCACTGCTCTGTACTCCTCTTCTGCATTAGTCATTGCTTTCATGGCTCTCACAGTTGCTATGCAATTCCTAAGCTCAAAAATTAATTTGCTTGAAGCTTCTGTGTGTCTCTGACATTGCTTCGTTATATGTAAAGGCATGATCATTCCAGTTGTCCATATGTTTTGTGTGTAAGCTACTGTGCTATTTTAATATTTAGCTGTATGCACCTCTATAGAATGTGTGACTGACAATCAAGTGCCATTTCTTTTATTCTTTTTTTTTTTTTAACTTAAGCTAATTGTTTTTCGAATTTGGTATGTTTTTCATCCATTCTAATAATACGTATGTATTTTGTAACAGAATACAAAAACCATGCTCATGCTTAATAGAAGAGCTACCATGGTGCCAAGTGCAACTTGTTCACTTGTTTACTAACACTCTGCTTGATGAAATTCAGTCAACTCACCTTCATCTACTGCTTTACCTTCCAAATTATCAATCCACACCTCTCAACCCCGCACTTCTCATTTAGACCTTGTAACTCCTAGTCTGACCAGCGTAATGACCCCCACGCGATAATTACATGCTCCCCTGACCCCAGTCCCTGAGGTCTTCAGATCACCTTCTACTTCACCATCACAGGCCCGCAGATCTTGACTTCTTGCTTTTGTGAACTATTTTTCTTTTCGTCTCACCAAATGATCATTGCTCCCTTTTTATGTCTAATCTTTCTCAAATGCTAGAAAAAAATCAATGGGCTTCTACTACTTTTACTTCAGCAACTACTAGATTTTAAAATCCAACACTTTGCTTTTATATTGTTTGGTGGTGTTTTACCCATGTTTGTGTAATTCTGTATTGGGGTTGGGTGACAATTCCATATTTTTGTATATTGATTTTCAGTGGTTCAAGTGTGATAATATGATCATATGTTATCATTTTATTTGTCTGCAAATTTCAAGACAGTTTCAAGCAAAGTCTGATTAAACCCCGACAAAATAAGCTATTGAGGTGTTTGTTTACATGTGTGAAGAGATTTGTCTAATGCAATGCGTAACAGTGTCATTGTATTAAACATCATTTTAAGTGTTTTACATATTATCATGCATACATTTGCCATATCATTTTATAGATATATAGATATAGATATTTAGATAGATGTCAAAAATATATTCTAATTAAGATTCTGGTGTAGCCATATCGCCCAGCCCTATTTTGTATCTAGTGTGAAATCTTGAACCACGTACTAGAATAATATTTACTATATTCTGTCTGCATGCAGAACAATCGGTGTGTGTGGTTTTTGTGCTGTGATGTCCCGATTTCCTCCTGAGCTGAAATATTGTTTGCATTCTTGATTCAAATAAGCATATCATTATAATGTGATTCCACTTCTTCAGGTACCCTCCAGTGGACATAAGCAGCCCCTGAAGATCCAGGGCATGTCCCCCTCACCGACCTTGACCTCTCACACCACAGCGCCCCCAGTGGCAGAGAGCCCCCAGCCTTCCCAGTCTCCTCTCACTCTGAGCCAGCAGATCCAGTCGCCACACCATCAACAGCAGTCGCATCCTCCCCCTCAGCCTCAGCCACAGTCTCAAACTCCCTCCCGCTCATGCACACCCTCATCTCACCCTCCACTCTTTATTGTCCATAACCAAATTGCAGAGTCCTCCCAGATAGCTCCGCAAGTCCAGCCGCAGCAGACACAGCCCCAGCAGGCACACATTCAAGTTCAGCTTCAGCCTCAGCCACGGCCAGCCTCACAGCCTTCCCCTTATCAGCAAGATATGCCTCCCATGTCACAGTCACCCAAGCCTCCTCCTGCACCACCCGCACAGCACCAGTTTACTGCTCCTCCTGTCAGCACTTCTGCCACCGCTGTAGTCACAGCCCAGATTCCCATCCAGGGCCTGACAGCAGAGCAGCAGCACCACCTGCAATTAGTAGGAGCGCAAATTCAAACCCTGTCAGGCATCACCCAGCCCTCACCTCAGCAGAAACAGCTGCTGGATAAGCTGCACCAGGTATTGTCCCAGTTCACCACAAACTTCTCTCAATAAAACTTATTTGCATGCAATGAGAGGTCTTACCAGTAAAATCAATCTTTTGTATTTTGACTTCACATGCTACTTTATCACCCTTCAGCAGTTGATCGATTTCTGCGATCTGCCAGCAAATGAGTGCTGTAAACATATGAGCTGATTTTGCCCATTCAGAAGAACACCAACAGCAGAGTGCTTTTTAAGCAAATACAGCTTGTGCTGTTGTAGAATGTAATACATGTGATGAGTGGTGATATGTGATGCATATATGTGGTTGTGAACGTTTTCTACTGTTCAAAAGATGGCAAAAACATCCCATAGGTTACTACTTGCAATATGTGAGTATACTCATTATGCTTTTGCTCTCTTTTACACTGTTGTAGAAAATCTGGGTTAAATACATCATACCCAGCTGGTGATTGGATTGATGATCAACTTATAAGTACAAACCAGGAGTCAGAGTAGGCTCTAGAAAACCAAATTGGTTCATCTAGGATTTGTTGTGTACCAAACCTGTAAAAAAACAAAAGAAAAACCTGTCCTGTTGTGTTTTCAGGTCCAGCAGAACATCCTGCTGCAGGCCAAGCAGCCTGCTCAGCCTCAGCCTCAAGCCACCAGTCAGTTCAGCTCCCAGCAAGACGTACCTGTTGATAAAGTGGTGATTGCATCATCAGCCAGCACTGGTACACCTGCTCCGCTTCTCTCAGTGCTGCAGCCGACATCGGTGCTCGTCAAAACTCCTGCTACAGGTTAGACACAGTTTACCACTAATGATGTAAAAAGGGCAGGACCCTGAACACACTTTGAAGTATTTCCCTTTGTAATGATTTGTTTTCTCTTGTTTTAGCATCAAGTGACTTACAGGTATTCTCAGGAGCCCAAGGGCCAGCTGGAGCAATGGTGAATCAGACTGTCACTCCTGCCAGCCTTACCCAGCCTGCACAGGTAGGTAACATCACAAAGCCAATTCTTCCTAGGACATGCATGGTTGTAATTGTGCATGGTGTGCTAGCTGTTCTACATTTTCCCATTATTTTAACCTGTCTAAACCTTGATTTCAGGTTCAGCCAAAGCCAGGGGTGATCAGCTCAGTTGGAGGGATGACTCTGGGGAAAGGTGGGATGCAGATACAGGTATTAGGAGCTAGTCTGACTCAAATGCCTGCTCCACCGCCCCCAGCTCCAGTACAAACTCAGGTAAAGGAGTGTCACTGCATGTTAGTGAGGTCCTAAAAAACTGGCTCTAATATTTAAGCTTCAGCCTGAAGGTTTAATCCCTGTTTTTCATCTTTGTTCACATCACAGACAACAACAATGAAGATGCCTTTCAGTGCAGAGCCCAGCAAAGAAGCCAGGTGTGTGCCACATGTATTTTAATGGCTTATTTTAACTGTTGCATAAAGACATTTTTGTAAATCGTGCTTCTTTATACACACCTTACTGCAGGATGCTAGAACAACTGAGGAAACAGCAGGGTTCAGTCCTTCACCCAAACTACAGTGCTCCTTTCCACTCTTTTGAGGACACACTGCACAGACTGCTGCCTTACCATCTCTACCAGGGAACTGCCAACTCTTCTCAAGACTATCAAAGAGGTAACAAACTCCATGGCCTCTAGTGTAGTCGATACACCGATATACAGTACCTTTTCCCAAATTTCACTCTCTTTATGAACATCCTTGTTCTCATGTGCACAGTGGATGATGAATTTGAGAGGGTCTCCTGCCATCTGCTGAAAAGGACCCAGGCCATGCTGGATAAATATCGCCACCTTCTCTTTGCCGAGTCAAAAGTAAGTTTCTAAACCAGCATTCTCACCATATGCCTTCTTGTTGTCTTCTTTGTCCCGAATTGATTTTGAACTGATGGTTTTTGGCGTTTGAACCTGAGCAGAGACTGGGCCCCTCGGCAGAGATGGTGATGATTGACCGGATGTTTATTCAGGAGGAGAAGATTGCCTTGAGTCAAGACAGGATTTTGGCCAAGGAGAGACCAGGTACCCTACCACTGTCTGTGCCCATACATGGCTTTGTGGTTGTTTTGATCTAAATTAGATGTATGCTAATGATGTAATTCTGTTTGTTTAATTGCAGAGGAGTTTGTGGCAAACGCCCGCATGTTGGAGAGTGTAGTTTCATCCCAACAGAAATCATCTTGTGCAGAGCCCACCTCAGTGAGTGGAGGTGTACCTGCTGCTGTTCCTGCTCCAGCACCTGCAGCTCCTGCCCCAGCCCCTCTTCCAAACACCGCCCTAAACCCTCCTCCTGCACCCACCCCATCTCCAGCTCCAGCTCCTGCTCCTGCTCCAGCTCCAGCTCCAGCTCCTCCTACCGCCCCGTCCGCTGCCCCGTTCCCCCCTACCAAACTAGTAATAAAGCAGGGTGGAGGCGGAGCCTCTGTGTCCTGGTCCAGCAGCTGTCCCCCACCGCCAGCTGCAGCGGGCAGGTTGGTGGCCGAACCCACCAGCCAGAGCTCCTTCAGTCGTGCTCCAGCAGCATCGTCCTCTTTCTCCTCCTCATCCTTCAACTCTCAAGTGGCCGATGATGACGACGCTCTCCCACAGAGAACCAGCAAACCACCTATCAAGACCTACGAGGCTCGCAGGAGAATTGGCTTGAAGCTGAAGATCAAGCAGGATCAAACGGGGTTCAGTAAGGTGGTCCACAACACTGCCTTAGACCCAGTGCACACACCTCAACCTCAGCAGAGCAGCCAGTCCATATCCCAGCCTCAGCTCGAAGCTGCTGTACCACACCCAAAGTCCCATCCTTTATCAACTCCTCCTTCTACGGTCATCAGAACTCAGTCCCCCGCATGTACTGCTTCCTCTGCCTCATCAGTCACCATAGCAGCCACTCAGTGTAACCCGCTGCTGAGAGGTAATGTTCCCCCCAATGCAGTCCCATCTTCCTCTACCTCTTCCTCTCATACATGGTCGTTGTCCACATCCTCCTCCTCCTCCTCCACTCAAATGAACGGAACATTGGATCACCACGACGTGGGTGGGGTCAAACACAATTCTGCCTCCACTGCCACTCCCTCACAGACAACCTGCCGTCTCCCCCTTCGAAAAACCTACCGCGAAAACATTAGTCCCCGGGTCAGACCTGGTGTCCCAGGGGGAGGAGACGAGAGTTTGTCCTACCCGAGACCCATGCCATCACCCCCCAGGCACGAGGCCTCATCTCCTCCCTCAGAGCGAACAGTGATAGCCAGTGTGAAGGTGGAGAAAAGAGGCAGGGAGGCCTCACACACTCACACAGAGTCAAGCCACGAAACGGGCCGTTTAGGGAGTGCAATGCAGGGGCTGGACGAAATGGACGAGGTGTTTAACCGTAGTATCAAAACCACACAACACCACCATCTCCCACAGCTCCTAGACAGGGAAGGGGCAAAGGAGAGAGGGGAGGAGCACGCAGACCAAGAGACAGATGTAAGTAAATACAAGAGGGTGAGTGGAAAAAACAGACACAGGGCAGGTGGGACATTCAGAATGGACCAGCATGCCCCTGGGCCTCCCTCTCCGGAGTCCTCCTTCACACGAGACTCTTTGCTTCCTGCCAAACGCTGCAAGTCAGACTCCCCCGACATGGATAACGCCAGCTTCTCCAGCGGCAGCCCTCCAGACGACTCTCTGAACGAGCACCTGCAGTGTGCCATCGACAGCATCCTAAACCTGCAGCAGGAGCCCTCTGCCCGCGGGCACCACATTAAAGGGGGCAAAAGCAGGTCCCACCAACACCAAAGCCAGCGCCCAGGGGGCTCGGCAGCCTCATCCCACAGACCCTCAGTCCCACCCTCCTCCTCTGCTTCCTCGTCCTCCTCCTTGGCCCAGCACCCTCAGGTCGGTGGCCGTGGCCACAATGGCAGCCTGGTGCCCCAGACTCAAAGCAGATAACAGCCCCTCAGCCCCAGGCCGGACTGACAGGGGGGGAACTAAGAGACAGATTTGGAGGCATGGGAAGGGGGGCACTGTGAAAACAGTATCACTGTACTACTCTGCCAAGCTGTGTTGGCTTTGTTTGTCCATTTGAATTGTCCAGACATTTCTTTGTCATTTACAGCCTGAGGCAGAACCGAGGTGGAATAAGTGAGTGTGGTCAAAGTTAAAACTGACTTTGTGAATTGCAGACTTGAAGATACCTGGCATTTTGTATGTGTACTCTCAGCCAAGCTCAAATAACAAAAGGAAATTGTCAGAGGGGGTTGTTCTCTATTTCTTTCATCCTTTTTCACTCATGATCTTTTCTTTTTCTCATTCAGTATTCATACATTCCTTTGTATGTGGCCTGAGCACCAGTCTCTATCCACAGCGGCTCATCTCCTGGTTTCAATCCCACTGAGCATCAGGCAGCTCGTTTAAACAGATCAGAAATCAACAACTTTCGGTAACTAACTCGGCTACCTGCAGCTGAGAGGCAGAAGAGAATACAGCCAGGTTCTTCATACTGTAAAACGTCATGATACGCAGTGTCTTCCTTTACCAACCAAATTTGATTCTCTCATCACAAAGATAATGCTGCCCACAGATGCAAACAGCACATGCTAAAATGTAAGTCCACCTGTTTATCAAGAATACATTTCTTTAGACAGTAAATAAACCTGAAGGCTCAGTTAAACTGCTCACAAGGCAACTGCTCTTTGTCTGCGACTGGCAAAATCAATTAGCCTCAACCTCCATTATGCCTGCATTTCATATCACATGCATTTTAAAGTCAAACATGTTGAGAAAATGATTTTTAATAACATTGTGAAGTTGTTTTGCTTTTGGCTGCTCTTGGGTACTGCCAAGGTGTAAATGAAATGTTGTTTCTAATGTTTCTAAAGAGGATTTTCCAGGTTATTGGTTATAGACCATGCCTCCACACACACCTGCCCCCAGCCCCTTCTGCTGATGATGCCAGGTTAGGACTTTATGCATTTCAGTCAGCAGGGGGCAGGCCAGTTTTAACTGTTGATTTTCTGTGTTCTCAGTCTATCTGTTTCATCTTTCTGCCACTGTATCCCTGCCTCCCATGTGTGTTTTTTCTAAGCCTGGTGGACAATTCAAACACAGCACAAGCATTGAAATGGGGAAAAAAGGAACAATAATAATGTACAAAAAGACCGTAAGAGAATTTGAAGTATAGTATTACAGATTAATTTTGTATTGTATTTATTGTGTATAATGACACTTTTTAAAAAGAAATGTACATTTAGTAAAACTGTAAATTAAACCTGGCTTCTTTTATGAAACATTGCAGGTCCTCTAGTCATTTGTCCAGTGATTCCTGATCTTCATGATGCATTCCTTTGGATGACTAAGGATGACTGTAGTAAGATAGTCAGGAGGGGATGGTGGTAATGGTGGCAGTGGTGGGGTGTGTTCTCTATCAGACAGCCAGCAGGTGGAGCATGGAAGTGGAAAAGTGGAGCTGGTTTGTGTGCTTCATGGCCTGGAGGGTTCACAGTTTGGGAGGAGCAAGAGCATTTAGACTGATGAGGGGGGGAAAACTGTGACATCTGTAAACGTATGACATGTTACAGTATGTTGAGTAGGAAAAAAAAAGTAGAACAACATGGAGGAGTTAGAGGCCACAGCTCGAAGGGTGCAGCATGAGGATGTTTGTCATTCAAAATATGCATTAGGACACTGAGGTTTTGTCATGTTAAAAAAAACAAAAAAACACTCCACCCAAATTATTTATTCACCCCCCCTCCTCCTCCAGGTCCACGCCCTCGAACAACAGCTCAGCTCATCCCTGCCCTGAGCATAGTGTTCGTGCTGCCCCCACAGTGTTGCCAGGCATCCCTGGAAGAGGAGGTGCATTAAACTAAGAGAAGCAAGCAAGGGGAGAGAAAAGTTAGCCTCAGTGTGGTGTGCCTGTGTGTCTTAGTGTTTGCCTTATGCTCTTTCAGCAAGCAGAGTAAGGACCTTTGGCAGATCTGGAGCTCATCTGAAATACATTAAACCCTGGAGAAGAACGATCCTCTGTAATCCAGCTGCGTTGGTGCTCCAGTGAGGGTTCCTATTTGCTGTCAGAGGTACACCCATACATGTAGCAGCAGCTCCTCCGAGAGACTGACTGTTTTTGTCTCAAGTCAAAATATTTTCCAAACTCCAGAGGGCAAGACTGGAGAGAGGGAGATCAAGGCGCTCGAAGAAGTCTGTGCTTCCTCCATAATAACTTGGTAAATACTCCTTTTCAAACTTTATGTACGGCTATAATGAGCAGCTTGTATTTTAACATTTACTCAAACAGTCAGATTGTGATACAGTAGAGGAAACTGAGCCTTGATGGTATTTGACTAGCGCAAAGATCACAGTTTTGCAGCAGAATTAATGAAATATTAAACTTTCAATGGTCTCTTTGAACAGTTTTTTCCATTTCTTCATTTGGATAGAAATGAAGAAATGGAAGTATCCCCTGATACTTGTTGCTCCTGCATGTTACATTTTTTGTTCTTAGTCCAAAATTGTGTTGCAATTGTGGTACACAAACCCACAAGGCATTTTCCACCATCCTTAAACTTTAGAAATTGATTCCAGAGCCTTAACCAAACTTTTAATTATCAAAGGAACCTTTACTCGCACAGCTTGGCTGGCACAGTACTTTTGTATGTAATGGCGGTCAAAATACATTTAATGAATGTCCTGTAGATCTTCAGGGTTCGCCATTTTGACAAGAACTCTTTCCACACTGGTCTTGTGACATGTCAGGACTGGGTCTGCCTTTTCTCCTCTGGGCAGATATATATATATTTTTTTATCCTTGTTCAAATGGGATTTGCAAGAGAGAAGCTCTCCACAGATGAGCTAACATCTGCTGATGCGTGTCTTACCTTGGTGCCTTTGTGTCAGTCTGCTTCTAATAATGAGTTGTGCCTTCCATTCCTAATCCAGTGTTTCTGCTTATGTAGACTACATTAAAGAAAGATTGTTACTCAAGGGTTAAACTTGCTTTTCCATGTATAGACTGCCATCTATGAGGTCTTTTGCTTACATGAACAACTGAGCCATACACGTATTTTATGTTCCACTGAGAGGAACTGCAGAGGATCAAAGGAATGTCTTACTCATTTCACTGTAAAGAAATGAGCTATCCCTGTGCAATCCTGACGGAGGGCTGGGTTTGCAAGTTTTCCAGCGTGAACACCAACTTTTTCCAGGCATGCACTGACAATGCTTGGCAGTGCATGCCTGGTGGGCTGAAGCTTACCCCAGATTCCACATCCTTACTCTAGGTTGTGGCAGATTTTGATCACAGAGTGCAAGAACACTAAGAAACCTTTTGCCATATGGATTAATCTCTTTTTTCTATTTGGATTAACCTCTACTTGTCTCATTTCTGTCTGCGTTACAGGGGCTAAAAGTTATCAGTGTGGCAACTGTTTTCAAAGGGGAAGATCCAGACTTCAAACGAAAAATCAGCCCTATCGTTCGTATCGGTGTGTGCAGAGGAGGTTTCAAGGACAAGTGAGCAGCGTTCATGTAAATACAGGAAACACCTGAAGGTTTTCCAAGGTTCAGCCAGGAAATACAGCTCCAAACAACAGACACACTCTGACACTGATTTTTGTAAGAAGCTCCCTATCATCTTGTTAGTCAATCAATATGTCACGCTGGGGGCGAAAAAATGTGAAGAAGGCACCTGAGGTGATCCGCACTGTGACAGAAGGGCTCAAGTCCTTGTATCGTAAGAAGCTGCTGCCTCTGGAGCAGTACTATGGTTTCCATGACTTCCACTCTCCCAGTCTGGAGGATGCAGACTTTGATAACAAGCCTATGGTGCTGGTGGTGGGACAGTACTCCACTGGAAAAACCACGTTCATCAAGTAAGACATGAGCGCTTAGCATCAAACATTTGTTCACTGTTAAATTTTGTGTGATTGTTAAGTTTACCAGTACTGAAAAAATGTGTGACTGACAGGTATCTACTGGAGCAGGATATTCCTGGAAGCAGGGTGGGACCTGAACCCACCACTGACTGCTTCACTGCCATCATGCATGGGGAGGTGGAGGGAGTCATCCCCGGGAACGCCCTTATTGTAGACCCCAACAAGCCTTTCCGCAAACTCAACCCTTTTGGAAACACCTTCCTCAACAGGTGAGAACAGGGATTTTATTCACAGTGTGTTGTGTAATGAGTCCAGAGCCACGTAGATATCAGCATGAAATGGACAGACTATGTGAGAGAACCCAAGGAGGCAAAACAGGGAAGGAGAGATAACAGAATGTTTTTTAGCTCTTTGGAATTTCAAGTCTTTGTGCCAAATGTCAGAGCTGGGAGGCACTTGCCTTATTTGTGGAAAAATGGAGAAAGGGAGCGATATCACCCGAGAGGGTGATGAAAGCTAATGTACGCAGGCAGGAACTGCAATGTACGCAAGTTCAAAGATGAGGTCAGAGGGCTCCACAGCCCCTCGGGGCAAAGACAAACAAATGAAGTCACAGACTTTGCAAGGCTTAGGGAACCTGTAAGAGAAACCTTAACAAGTGAAGTTCTTTCCCTCTGTTTACTGTCAGGGCTGCCAGATTTCTGTGTATGTTTTTCCACTGATGTAGGAAAGAAGTCACATGTTTTACAGTAAAGTGCTGTTAGCTGCTAGAAACATGGACATGCAAGCCAGAAGTGATAGAAACAGAAAGTGCTACTGTTAATGGGGCTCTAGCATAAGATTTCTGATGCCAGTTTTCCAGCAGTCCCTCTCTCCCTTTGCAGGGTGTGTTTGTACGTACGTATTTGCGTCTCTTCTTTTGCTTTGACTTCCTGTTCTGGGAACGGTGGGCTCATTAAGCTCATAAGCCACAGGAAATGGTGTTGTTGTTCTAAGCCACACATCGTTAGCGGGCCTTATTGTTTGATTCTGGCAGTAGTGGTCATTTTCCTTCAGGAAGCCCACAGCAATGACAGGCCCTCGTGCACACAATGGGCTGCAGTAGGAGGGGTGTGGGGGTGTGGAGAGGGCAGCTTCCAATCTGCTCCTTAGATCACACTGGCTCCTTTGATAAGAGTTAACCATTTTTCACATGATTTAGATAATTTCCTTCTGCATCGACAGTGTATTTCAAACAAAACTGACCTCTTTGAACTTGCGTCTTATTATCATTTATGTGACTTTCCTCCTGTCAACTGATAAAAATAAAACAGGTTCCAGTGTGCCCAGATGCCCAACCAGGTCCTGGAGAGTATCAGCATTATTGACACACCGGGGATCCTGTCCGGTGCTAAGCAGAGAGTTAGCCGAGGTGAGAGAGGTGGCAAAGGTGACAAAGGTGAGGAGAGGGCATGGGGGGCCTGCAGAGACACACATCCCTGAACCTCGCCTCACAAACTCATCTCCTTGGCACGCCTGGCTAACTCATGGGACCAGTTTGCTCTGTCACAATAACACTTGGCAGCAGGGCAAGAAAACATCTTAGCACTGCGCAGCCATAAAATCATAATCAGGAACAGAGATAGTACAGACAAAAATTCTGTCAGCACAACTGGAGGAATGTTAAGAAATAACTACCATCAACAACTCACAGTACTTTTTCACTTTTCTATTCATCCATGCTTTAAATAACCCATTATTACTCAAGTCAATCTGCATGAGCAACTAACAAGTTTAAAGGGTCAGTGTATCCAAATTGTGACACTCCTATGTCCTCATTTAGCACTGGTGGACTCTTGCAGATAGTTTGGGTTTTTTCTGCTGAGGTTTTGAAATATCCGTCTGTGAGATTTCTGCCTCCACCCAAATACAATGGAGGTGAATGGAATGTTGTTTGTGGTGCTCACAGCACTGATATATCACATTTTAAAAATTCAGCATCAACATGTCTTTCCAGAAAGAGCGTTCCAGTTTCTCTGGATGATCCATATTATTTATTTGGGAAGAAGTAGTTCCAATGCAAACTGCTCACAGTGAGGTTTGTGGGAGTGACTGGGGCATCGTTTTGGAAAATATGATGCTGTTAATTTCTTGAGGTAGTGCTGTGAGCACCACAAACAGAAGTCAATTGAAAGAAAATTCAGAGATGGCTATCTGAAAACCTAGGAGGACACAAACCAAAACTATTTATGTAACTATACCACAGGGGGTAAGTGATAAAATATGCTTTTTGTAATTTGACTGACCCTATTAGTATGATGATGTTGATACAGATGAAGAAATCAATCAAAAATATGAAAATGTATTTTGTTAGAGTTGTAGACAGGTATTTTACATGTTAAAAGTCAAAGAATTGTTTTTACAATGTGGTATCTTGCATAAAGTGAAGCCCTGAATGTACAGCTGTGGGGTTGACAGATACAGATAAGAGGTGTGAAAGGTTTGTGTCTGTGTCGACCTTCTCTCCTCTCCTGACCCCTTTTTTTTTTTGGAAGTTTTTAGGTTTATGAATATCTTAGGTATTCAGCCTTTTTCCTATTCAAACAGGCTATGACTTCCCAGCTGTGCTGCGCTGGTTTGCGGAGCGCGTGGACCGCATCATCCTGCTGTTTGATGCCCATAAACTGGAGATATCAGACGAGTTCTCCGAAGCCATCGGTGCCCTGAAAGGCAACGAGGACAAGCTGCGTGTGGTGCTCAACAAGGCAGACATGGTGGGCACCCAGCAGCTGATGCGAGTGTACGGTGCACTCATGTGGTCCCTGGGGAAGGTGTTTGGCACCCCGGAGGTTCTGCGCGTCTACATTGGCTCCTTCTGGTCAGAGCCGCTGATGGTTACAGACAACCGTAAGCTGTTTGAGCTGGAGGAGGAGGATCTGTTCGCTGACATCCAAAACCTTCCTCGCAATGCAGCTTTACGCAAGCTGAACGACCTGGTGAAGAGGGCACGTCTGGTCAGGGTGGGTGTTATTGGCATGTCAACATGTGTTCATTAAATGATTATTGACAGGTTGACATTCACTCAAATCATGTTAGTTGTGTTTAAACCTTGGTGGAAAAATCTTTTCTTAATGCCAGGTCCATGCCCACATCATCAGCTATCTGAAGCAGGAGATGCCTTCTGTCTTCAGGAAGGACAATAAAAAGAAGAATCTGATCTACCAGCTGCCTGTTATTTTCTCTAAGATCCAGCTGCAGCACAACATTTCTGCTGGAGACTTCCCAGATTGTGCCAAGATGCAGGTTAGTCTGAGTCTGCTTGTTTTCACTACTGGGCACATCTGGCAGGCAATTATGTGAAGACTTCTCTTTATCTATACAGTTTCTTAAAACAGTAACATTTAAATGAATGATTTAAAATCTCCTGGCTAACACGTTTGTATCATTGCCTTTTTAAAGGAGCAACTGATGGTTCATGATTTCACCAAGTTCAAAACCTTGAAGCCGAATCTGATGACAGCCTTGGATGAGTTGCTCTCCGCTGACATTGCCAAACTGATGCCCCTCCTGCGGCAGGAGGAGCTGGAAGCAGGTGAGCAACCAGGTGTGCAGGGTGGAGCCTTCATTGGGACCCGAGCCGGACCGTTCAATGAGGGCGACCCCTTTGCCGAGGAAAACGGAGAGGGATGTGAGGAGGAGGATGATTGGGTGGTGACCAAAGACAAGCCCAAATATGATGAAATCTTCTATAACCTCGCTCCCAATGAGGGGAAACTGAGCGGCATCAAGGCTAAGGACTGGATGGTGAGCTCCCGCCTGCCCAACTCGGTGCTGGGTCGCATCTGGAAGCTGTCGGACGTGGACCACGATGGCATGCTGGATGATGAAGAATTTGCTCTGGCCAGCCACCTGATTGAGGTTAAGCTGGAGGGCCATGGTCTACCCCCTGAGCTGCCCACACGTCTGATCCCACCCTCCAAACGCAGGCAGAAGGGTTCTGATGCATAGACATGTCACAAAGTCCCTGGAGCTGAGAGAGACTCTTCTCTATTGCCTGTCACACTTATGCTACTGTTTGTATTTGCTCTTGTTTTCCCCCAGACCCATGGCAAAATGTTTAATGTAATGCGTCCAGCTTTTTTACTCTGAGACTAATTTTGGTCTTGCACAATGGAACGTACTGTATTAAAGTGTAAGTCAATCCTTTGAGACTATAACAAGGCCTTACTGCAAAAGATTGTGTATTAAGAAGTCACACGGGTCTGGTTGCTTCTTCAAAGTTAGCTTTTTATGATTAGCATTAAAAATATACCTACTTGTGTTTGCTGAGCAGAAATAAATAAAGGCTGGCGCCCTCTAAGCGATAAGTATTCAGTGCAAAACTTTCCTCTGTTAAATCCTTTAAATTCAACATTCATTCAGTGACTGGATTGGAGTATGACAGTATTATCTGGGGGATAATTTGTAGGATTATACCATTTTCAGGTCTGGTCATTGCAGTGAGGGTGTCCTCTACAGATTTATATACAAAGACCTATATTACTGAAATGGTTTGTTTATTGCATTTTTAACTCAAACTGGCAGCACAAATCTAATAACCTGAATGCATTTCACTTTGATGCTTTACATGCCACAATTTTGAGCATATACTTTATATATTATTTTTGTAATTGTTGCTGTTGTTTTGTATGTGCAGGAGCAAGACCTCAGCTGTGTAAAAGAACGTGACATGCTGAGGTAAACCTTTCAACTAGACTGAATGATTGATATATTACTGACTACTGTACACAGCTCCACCAACTGTTCATGTTAACTATTATTGTAACCAAATAAAGTTCCCTGACTGTGTCTTGTCTCTTTAGTGACTCTTTTTGTAAGTAACAATGTACGAAGTTTGAAAGAGTTAGCCAGTATTGAGTGGTGAGATTAAAAATAATAAAGTACATGATACATAACGAATAGTTGAGTGCATTCAATTTGGCACTCTTTCAACAAGATTTTCTTTTCTATCAAGCTTACTTGGTCTCTCAGTGACGACCAGATAAACAGTGAGTCACACTCTCCCCTGCCAAGTCCCCATACCACCATTTTCCGAGGCTCTCTCCCCCCATTCCCACCATCTGAAGCCTTTTCTCTGCCTCTCGCTCTCAACACACTCCGCAGTTAAATGCAGTCCATTCTCCCTCATCCCTGTTCAGTCCTACATTCACTCCCTCACTAGCATGCCGTTAAATATGTCCGGCTTTATCCTGTGTAAACTATGCGGTATAAGCACAAATATGTGTCCCATGTGGAGCCGTGTGTGTGTTTCACATAAGGCTTTCAAAGTTTGCAGAAGAAGGGGTGGCCTTCCCCCGCCTCCCTGTTCCACTCCTCCATGGAAAGAAACACAAATGAGAAACAGAGGCAGAGCAGCCTTTCCCCCCCGCTCTCTGGCTTACAGTGACTCACATGTGAAGAATGTGGTGGGCTGGCCTAAGAGTTATTAATATCTCCTTTCCTAGGGTCCGTTAAGTTTCCTCAGGCTCATGCACAGGATCTAGACACTGTACCTTTATGAAAGACTTTGACAACATCCCCCTATTTGGAGTGTTCCTGAGCTAGACCTGCAGCACACCACACCTTCTCCTGTGTATTTGTTTGTGTGAGAAAGAGGGAGGTGATATGTGAAAAAAAAGTCAAGTAAGGTAACAAAATTCACTGAGGACAGCTGAAATATTGTTATGGATATATAGTTTCTTGACTACAAATGCTTGCTTCTTGTATATTTTTAAGTTATTGCTAGTAAGGCCATTTTAGAAAGTAGAATAAAAAATCCCCGTAGCAGTTTGAACAATGCTGTTCTATAATTACACAATTAGGCTGTGCTGAGTCATAAACCATCTCAAACATTTGTGGCTCAAATCAAGCTACGCAGTGCTGCCCATGCAATGGGGGGAAACTTGCCAGGCAGCCTCAAGCAACAGCAGAGGATCCCCACCAACATCAGACATCCCCAACAATGAAGCTTACTCAACGAAACCGGGGTCTCCGTATACGTCACTCAGTGTTTACGTGGGGAATTCCTCACTAGCAAACCTGCCATGGAAGAAAACTGAGGTCATCAACTCTGGAGAGGGGTGACATCTGGTGGATACAGGATCCCTGGCAACCTCACACTGAAACTGTACACAGCAGTGTCCAACTGTAGGTGGCAGACTGGAGGCATGCAGCTGCGTGCATTAAAGGATAGGTTCACATTTCTTTCAAGTCTGTACATAATACATATGTTAAAAAAGTTACTAGTGAAGTGATCCATAATGTGGGTCAAAATCCAAGTCCTCCTTTTGTGCAAAACAGAATTGTTCAGCCAAAATGAATAAGAGGCTTCAGCACTCAGTCAAATAAAGCGTGCATCTTCCAGACTGAACTTAAGAACGCATTCATAACACATATATATGAGCATTGTATTTAGACTATACACATAAAAATAAGAGATTAAGGGAGCTACTTTAATCTCCCTTTCTCTGCCTTTTTTTGATATACATTTTTATTTTAGTATTTTATTTAAGTCAGTTTTAATGAACTTGTAATTGCACTTTTTTAAAAATAAAATATCTTGGACAATAGTTAATGGCTGATATAATTTGTCACACATGAGTAAAGACAGTTACAGAGAACTTCAAATTTTATTATTAATCCAAAAAGTGAACAAACCATGTTGAAAATATATATGCTCAAAATATTTCCCATTGTTTCTGCCTATACATCGCATATTCTGCTCTGACTAAATAAGTGACTCAAACCCTTAACACTGAGAAACACGGATGTAAAAAAAAAATATGCAAAACGTTATGCAAGACATGAGGACAAACCTATCGTATCCCTATTAAGAAGCAAACATTTAGTATCAAAGGTAAAGTTATATCAGTGTATATAAAATATCTTTCAATTGAAATTCCCATTCCACACCTGGCACGTTAACTTTCCACAAAAGCACTCAGTCCAGCTTCTCATTAAATGTCACAAAAGGCTAATTTAAGCACTGTATTCAAAAGAGCATTTGCATTATTTTCCCCCCAATAGTTTGCATTAGATTTGTTTAGTGATTTCTGCAGTGCTCAGAAACTGAAATGGTTTTTGATGTCTTTGATCTGTTTCATCATGTCACCAATTTGCTGTCCCTGTTCTCTGAGGACATCCTGAACAACTTTCTTCTGTTGGGCATTCAGTGAGACTGTTGTCCTGGCTGCAGGCACATCCTTGTCCACTTGAGTCTTCTGGTACTTCATCTTCATGTTCACCTGTTTGATGCTGTTGTCCAGGTATTTCAGTTGATCACTGATGGCCTGCAGCTCCTTATTCATATCCTTTTCACTGTTTGACAGTATGGGTAGTTGGCTTTGCAGGCTGCCCAGCACTTTTTTAACCCTGTTCATAATGGTTTCCTGGCAATACTTTGCATCTTCGTACTTATCGGCCAACCTCTCTGCTGCCTCTCTCAGACTCATCCTCTCCTCCCTGCACAGAGCCAACTCTTCCATCTGCTTGTTCTTCTGACCAGTCAGGAGTTTTACCCTTCTCTGCATCTCTTCACGGGCCATGTCCTGCTTGAGAATGTACTCCTCACGGAAGACCTGTGTGGCTCTGCTAAGGAGCTGCAGACACTCCGGAGGTGGTGGTGACGTGTCCTTGTCCCCAGCCTTAAGTACGAGAGGATTGGTGGAGCTACGCAGCAGGATGTTGCGGATGTGCTGCTCGAAGGAGTCGTCAGCAAGCCCGCGCAGAGGGGAGCTACCGGAGCCTGGACCTGGGTGGGAGCAAAGCAGGGGAGGGGAGGGAGGGCGAATGGAGCTCAACAGGGGCAACAGGATGCACTCGTAGGTGCTGGTGATGCAGATCATGGTGGCGCCCAAGGAAAGGTCAGACACAATCAAAAAGCCACGAACGGGACCTGACTGACTGGTTAGGAGTGGTTTGGTACAAAGAATGTGCTCAACAATGCAGCGCTTCTCAGCAGCCAGCTCCTGGATACTGTCCTTATCCTCCTCACCTGACTGGAGGAACTTCTGCAGCTTGTTGACCCAAATTAGCCCCACACTGTGCACTCCTGCTTCGTGGGTGCAATGATACCTGGGCTGACACAGGGGGTCTCTGTGCAGTCTAATTGGGCAGGTGAAATCTAACTCTTGAGGCTCCTCATCCTCTCCTGTGGCTACTTTGAGGGTGAGCTCTAGCTCAACACACTCAAATACATAGAGAGCCGGGACTGCCTCTGTGCCTCGGATCCACTTTTCCACTGCCCCCGTCTCTTCCTCTTCTTCGGACTCCAGCACCACACAGTGATACAGGGTGCCTGTTTCAGTGGCGATGACCAGGATACTGGGCACACATGGCAGGCAGAGAATGGCACAAGCATCATAGCCATAGTTATCCTCTGCTGCAGGATACATCGGGAGGGGTCCAACAGGTTTACTTAGACTCACGCCATTTGCCTGGCTCGTGTAGCTCACATATGTCTCCCCATTTTCGTAGAGGATGTACAGAGGGTAGACCAGCTGTTCTTTAGAGCACTGTGCTGCAAGCTTCCGAGGGGGGGACGAAATCGGCCCGAAGTCAAACGCCACTGCTATCTCGCCTAGAGATGCTGCATAGGAACGGACCGGATGATGGACGCTGCTGTCATCTTCCGACTGCGACACTGACAAGACTTTGGCCAGCGTTTGGGGCGACTTCAAGCCGTAAAACCTGATGGTGTTGTCGGATGTGAGCAGCACCAGGTGGGGCTCGTCGGTCTCGCTTGGGTACCAAGCCGCCTGCCGCAGATTCACTGACGGTGAGCTGGTGAAGAAGCGCTCCGCCACCGGGATGGTCTTGCAGTTGATTTCGCTTCTTCCGCCCTCGAACTCGGACCTCTTGCCCCAGCGCTGAGGAAGCTCCAGCACCGAGACTCCCCGCTGCCCGACGAGCGCGACGTGATGCTGCGTTGGACTTAGTAACACCTGGCACACTTCGAAGAGAGGAGGGTTTATGCACAGCAAGGCTTGATAGTTCCCGCTACTGCGACTCTCATCCGAGTTTAGCTGTCGCAAGTTGGTCGTGTAAAACACGCGGTCTGCCTCGTCCCACACGAAAAGGTCCCCACCCAAACAAAAGGTGAGGTTTTTAGCGACCCTTTCATTTGCGTTGGGTTCCAAATCCAACTTCTCTCGTATTTTTTTGAAAATTGTATGGTTTGGTAAATCATTCAGCCACCGTTCAGCGCCGAATGCCGCCATCTTGTTCCGCCGTCTGTGTCAGGGAAAAAAAGTCCAAGGCAACAAGAAGGTTTTCCGACAGTCATTTAACGTATTACGTTGGCCGGTGTCGTGTATTCTGCAGAATCACCATGGCGTTGAAAGAGACTGCGGGGCTGTATGACACACTCAAAGCAGAGTGGAACAAGAAAAACCCAAACCTGAGCAAATGTGGAGAACTTCTGACCAAACTTAAGGTAGAGCCGTACATGGATTTGTCTACTTTTGATTTTATGAGTTGAACCAGAAACACTGCATATTAAGAAGCGTCGGCGCTGTTAGCAAATATAGCTAAGCTTGCTAACTTAGGCAAGCTAGGCTAACGTTGTGTGTAACGTTAGTTTTCTTTTCTATTAGGTGAACTCCAGACACCTACAATGATGTTCCCTTTGGCATAATAACATTAAGTTACCATTTGTTAACTCCATGTTAGTGTTTGGCTGAAAAGTTGATTTAATCGTTTTAGGATTACTGTTACGACAGTCAGGAAACAAATCATTACAGTCAGTGTTGCTAATGTTAACGTTACCGGTCGCTAATTCATTGTCCAACTAGTTTTAACCTGCAACCTACCCAAAATAAAAAAATCGAACGATCGTTAATTGAGACGACATGATGCTTCTTTGTTTCTGTTAATGTTGAAATTCTGGTCTTTAGATTATGTTTTAATTAGTTAGGAATATTTGACAGCACGTTTGATTATGTTATTAAGGATTGGTGTCATAATTTTAGATTATGACAAATAATTTGTGAAACACAAGTGACACATTAAGTTTAAAATTTTGTAGAAAATGACACCAAACTTCTCTTTACAGGTTTCATTACTGGAGCTGAACTTTTTACCTACCAGTGGGTCTGCTCTCACAAAGCAACAGCTCATTTTAGCTCGTGAGTATAGGTGGCAAGTCTAGCTGACAGACAACATTCATATTAATCATGGATAAGTTATAAATAAGATATACCCACTAAAGACAGATTTGTGTCCGTGTTTCAGGTGATGTCCTTGAAATCGGAGCCTTGTGGAGTATCCTCAAGAAGGACATCCCAGCCTTTGAGAGATACATGGCCCAGCTAAAATGTTACTACTTTGATTACAAGTAATGTCACCTCTTCGTTTTTCGTGTGTAGTTGATTTTGTGACATAGTACTCACAGGGCTTTTGTAACATTGCTCTTTCTTTTCCTTTTGTCATTAAGGGATGAACTGCCTGAAGCTGCGTACATGCACCAGTTACTTGGACTGAACCTGCTCTTCCTGCTCTCACAGAACCGTGTGTCTGAGTTTCACACAGAACTTGAGAGACTGAGTGCACGAGATATTCAGACCAACGTATACATCAGACACCCAGTGTCCTTGGAGCAGGTGCTGCATTTTACCCCTAGACAAAGCACAAATTTAGGGCATGATATTGCAATGTTATTCTGCAGTGACAGATCATCAAGGGTAAAATTTTGATATTTGTTTGTCCAATTAGTAATTTGTACCCCTAAATTGCTTAACTTGTTTCCTCAAATTAATAATTTGGGTACTCAAATTACTTAATTGATTACCTAAATTAATATTATTACATTATTGCAGTAATAGGAATTGGTTGCAGGTTGTCGTGGCTAGTCCAGACAATTAGGGAGGACCACCCAGAGTGTTACTGGCAGGCTAGCAGCTGTGTTTTGGTGTAATTATCATAGTCACTCTATTGTCTCCTCAACATTGTATTTCTTATACAGTTTTGATACTGCAATAGAAGTTTCAGTAGTCCATGTTTATTTCTGTCTGGCCAGGTTTGACTGCTATGTGCAGACATGCCTCTGTAATGTATTGCAAAGTAAATGGTGAAATCGGGTCATGGACAATCTACATGGATCTCCAAGATTTAATACAGTTTTATTTAGATTTTGGCCTGAGATTTGTGGATGTGCAATCTGAGATATGCTGTACTCACAAATTATTCATTCAAAGGTACAAATTCCAAATTAATTGGCACAATTTATCAAAACATTTCCCCCAGATAAATGCATAGCTCTGTGGAATTCTATTTACATTTAATATTAACACAGTGTATAATAACTTGTATGTAAATACCATCTTAATGTTTTATTTCCTCCCATGGAATTTTCAGTACTTGATGGAGGGAAGCTACAACAAGGTATTTCTTGCCAAAGGCAACATCCCTGCTGAGAGCTACACCTTTTTTATAGATATTCTGCTTGACACAATTCGGTAAGTGTGATAACAATGCCTACTATCATATCTACACTTGTTTCATTGATACAGTTTCTTGTGTGCTTTGTAAACAATGCTGTTTGTTTTCCATACGAAATTAATTTGTATATTTAGTTTCAAGTCCCAATGCATTTTAAATTTAAAATTTTACTTATGTAATACCATGGCTGTGAAAAATACTGGCGTATGTCATGAGTGGTTGACAGTTCATTAAATCATATATCAGGACACCTTCAGCATAGTTACCATCAGCAGTTTAAACACCATTTTAAATTTGTGAGAAGGTTTATTAAGCTGCTGGTAACCACAGCAATAAAATGGATGGTCTATGCTATCTTGTTAACTCGACACGTTTACCAAAACAAATGTAAAATGGATGACAATTTAAATGCGTCCTTCCGCTTCTGTCCTATAGTAAGTGGTAAGGTGCCTTGATTTCTAGAAAATTTTTGACTGCAAAGGAAACAACTCCATCTCAGTTATTTTCATTTATCAGGAAGACCAGGTGATAATATCAGTCTTTTAAAAGATAACTTCAACTAAAACTGTGACTTTTTCAATTGCAGTGATGAGATCGCAGGTTGCATAGAGAAAGCATATGAGCAGATCCAGTTCAGCGAAGCCACCCGTGTGCTTTTCTTCAGTTCCCCAAAAAAGATGACAGAGTATGCCAAGAAGGTATGTATATATTCATTTGGGAAACAAACTTAAATTATATGTCACGTTTTAAGAAGTATGCTGAGATTACAAGAAGAAAACATTTGATTTCTGCAGACGTGATAATAAATCCTAATAATTTTTGTATTTTGAGGTTGCATTAAAATATGAGGTGGAAGTGTCCACCTGTATTCTCAGTAGTAGGTTTGGTGGCAACTGACTTATTCAGCTTTTATTTATCTGAAGAAAAGAGATTCTTTCATTGAAACTATATATTATATATTATAGCAACATTTCACTTTGCAAGTGTCATTACAATAAGAGATGTTTCTTCATAATTTGTCTTGTTAAGATAGAGAAAATGTTTGTGCAGATGTTAGCAACAGACAATTGTACCTTGTGCTGGCAGAACCTGAAAATACATGTAATTTTACAAATGTAAAAAACAGCTTTAATAGCAGCAGCCTGTTAGGGTTCTAAAACAGGGCTAAGCTCAATGCAGGGCAGCATCTATTACTTGGTCCAATAAGTAGTATTTAAATCAATGGAAGCTAAAAAACTATTTTGGCAAGGTGGGAAAAGCAGCCAGCCACTGGAATGGCAGGTTGCTTATCGTTTAGCCTTCAGCTGTTGTTCAGCAATTTTAAAATTTTTAAAATTGAAACAAATTATTTTCCTAGATTCTTGCCTACAAAGAATAAAATTGCCAAACAGCCAAAGCTGATTGTTCATTTCATTTCAGAGGGGATGGAGTTTGAGCCCAGATGGCTATTACTCTTTCACCAGTCAGCAGCAGCGGACAGAAGAGGTGACCATCCCCTCTACGGAGCTGGCACAACAGGTCATCGAATATGCACGACAGCTGGAAATGATTGTGTAATCCGCCCCCAGGAACACACTCAACCATGTACAGACACACTCAGACACACACGCCGCTGATTCAGTATACATCCACTCAGCTCAAATGCTGAGGAATATGACTTCATTGATTGCCAGAGTGGTTGATTTGTTGACCATACCTCAAAAATCCACCAACATTTATTTTTCTTGTATTCTTAAACCTGCCTGCAGGTCTTACTGTCAGTAACTTTGCTTTAAAAGATGGAAGACAAAACTAAAAGGATGACTTTGAGGGTTTAAATGTTAGTTCATAATTTTATCCAAGATGCCATCTGTCCAACATTAAAGTTGAGCTTTCTGACCCTTGGTTTGCAGTTCTTTTACATCTTTAAGAAAGTTAATTACAGTCACCACCCTGTGACTTTGCCTTTCAGTGTCACACAAAACTATAAACAAAATGTAAACAGCCCCCCCCCCCCCCCCTTTTGTATACAAAGTTAATTTTCTCCTTAGTAGAACTCACAGAAATGTATTGCCCTTGCCTTGTATCCTAGCAACTGACAGAATTGCCATTGAAGTTTGAGTGTTTTCTAAATGGTAATGCCTCTTCCTCCCTAGATGGTTTGTAATCCAGTTGATCTTACAATGCAAATCTTTGTCTGCAATAAATGATTCAGAAAACAAACTTTTTGAATGACTGTTTTAGTTTTTTTTTTACACTACAACTCTATAACTTTCCTAGGAAGCAAGTCATTTACAGGAGCTTAATTTTCAAAATGCAGGTGATTTGCGTAACATATTTTGAGCTGCTTCTCTCATTGGTGAGAATCTCCTTCCTCCTCCAGTGTGTTTGTCAGTGCTAAGCAAGCTGCAAATCTTGCCGCGGTGACCCAAGGAGGCTCACACAGGTGGTTTGGGCATTCATTGGGCCTGTGGAAGTGGTGGGAACATGTAATTTACTGATTTTAACCAATGGTATAAGACAGAAAAAAGGAAAATACAAGGAAGAACAAAACAGTCTCTTGACGTAAGATTGTGTAGTAGTAAAAATGCAGTTCATCAAATTTGAGTTTAACATTGACAACTATAGAACGGTGTGAAGTGTAATGTGTAGCTCACCAGTTTTGGACGTTTTGTGGCAAACCTGTTCCCGGGTCATGTTGACGGTACACCTTGCGGGGACAGGACTGATTCACTGTAAACGGCTGCCAGCAACCCTCAGCACGGACTTTGTTTTCAGGAGGCACCGCAGGGTTGATTTCTGGTTCCTGTTTTTCTTTTTCAACCTGACCATTCTTCCCATTAATTTCTTCTTTCATAGTGACATTTCTTGTGTTATTATTAGGTTGATTTTGATTTAATGCTTTGAAGGTGCATTTTTTCTTAGGCTTAACAGCATTATCTTGAGGGAAGGAAACCTTATATTCATGCTGGAGTCCTAACTTGACACTTGTGTCTATGGCTGCAGTGTTTGGGTTATGAGTTGCAGCTGTAGGCATCCCTTCAACTACTGGGACCTGTGGTGCTAGTGCTTTCACGGTGACTTTTTGTATGCAAGACGAAGTGTTCCCATTGGTGTCATTGTCAGCTTTGTTGGGTTGAGGTATTTGGTGTGGCTCAGTGTGTTTCTTGATTGTGTTTTCTTCCATGGCAGTGCAACCTTGCTGCTGTGAACTCTCTTGCACAGCGGTGACAGTTTCTTCAGCTGTTTGCTGGGAGCTCGTACGGCCATCTTCTGGCTGAGCCTTTAATTTCTTTCTGCCACTTTTGGCTAATTTCTGCCTTAGCCTCATTTTGGTAGCGTTAGCACGGCTTATTTCTGATTTGGCCCTGAAGAAATATAGATAGTCCACTACTATCATGTTGGTGACACTGTTTTGGTGCAGGCATTGTTCGTGTAGTGCATCTTCCTCATTGTTGACGTGAGCTTCTGACTGATTTGACACTTGTGCTGAATGGTCGGGTGGCTCTGTAGGCTTGGCGGCAGGCACTTCAGCAATACCCGGTTTTGTGGTGGTTGTCTGTAGTGGTACCTCTGTGGTTTCCTTTGCTGCAGGCCTCTGCTGTGACGGTGTGAAATTTTTAGATTTCTCATGTTGAGCATGACCATACATCACCTGTCTGTTTTCCTGTTTCTCTACTGGTACTGTAGTTTTTTTCTGTTGCTCCACTTGTGCTGCATGTCTTGACTGCTGCTGGCTTAATTTTTCAGATACATCCTGAACTAGCTGTAATTTGTCTGACCTCAGAGCATCAAATTCTCCTGCAGTTATTTTCACACCACAACATGGCCCAGCGGTTGGTCTCACAGGTGTTTCCTGTTGGAGCATTGGTTTTGGAGTACTGGTCTTTCCATCCTTAGGTTTTGCTGGAGATGTGTGTTGTTGAGTCACTCTTACAGCTGAGACATCAACAGCAGTGTTATTGAGGTTTCCAGTTAAAGTATTTGCTTTGCCATGGTTAAAGTCAGACACCTCTTTGGTCGGTGCTTCTTTTGTAGTCCCAATTTTTATGTCCTTATTGATTGGATGCTTTTCCTTATTTTTCATCTTTTTTGACTGTAGAATACCCATCCTTTCTTTATTCCACTTCCCTGCAAAATATATGTGTGGTGTTATCTCAGTGTCTATATTTTTCTTTTTGTCAACAAATCCCATGAAAAGACCAAAACCACCAATGAACAGACTACTAACAAATTCGGCTTGTGTATCCAAAGCCTGATATAGCTTATTCCTCTGTGCCACAGAGCTGAATTTACTGTCCAAAAACTATTAAAAACACATCAATGAACCACACTGTTGCACTGTGTGACATGTTCCTTCATTAACACAAACCACAGCAACTGTAGTTTATTTTGAGTCAATCCCACATACAGTACACCACCGGCTGGAAATACTCGCTAGAAATACTCACTAGATCACCAAATGTGTATTAATCTGCTGCTGAAAATAGTCCCCAACAAATGCACTACTTCCTCCTGTTTGAGTAATGTTTACTAAAACCCTACAGTGTCCAGCTAGAAAATTCGTGGACCTTTTTAAAAATTGAAACTATATTTTTGGCAATTTTGAAAGATTTACGTCTTCAGTTGGAACGAATGGACGTGGGGTCCAGAGCCACAGACAGTATAGGGAAGTCAGAGTGTACTGAGAGGTTGGATAAACACATTGTTGGTTTTGGTATTTTCATGGTGTTTGTGGACAATAAGAAGAATATAAAATAACACTAAAGGTGGTGCAAGGAGAGACACTTTTTATGTTTTGTGGTTTTGTAAAGACTGCAATACTTATAATACACAGTACAATATAGGCTACTTATAATACACATTACTTCATCATTTGTTTTTAGTCTAGTTGGCCTATATGTGGATACTACATTTTCAGAATTTCCAGCAGTATCTGATTACAACAGTGTCTTATAGTATTTTGGCCAGAGCACCGTACAGTTATTAGAGAGGAAAATTAGAGATTTATTAGAGAGGATAAATTAGAGAGGAAATTATGGTTACAGTAGATGACAATAGAGGTTAACATTACAAACTTGTGGTAGGCTATACAACAAATAATATCCTAGGATAGCTTTTCATTGATAGTGTCTTGTTGTAAAGACAAGGGGCCATATCTTATCAATTAAACGTTTGGATTTGAATTTTGATTTTGTCAATTAACACTGAAACTCCCAAACTGATTATGGGAAGATAAGGCAAAAACTATTTTCATTTAAAGTTAGCTTACAACACAAACCAGGTATAGCCTCTCCACAGGCAGGATAACGTAACTTGGATATCTGTTGTGCTCCAAAAATACATTTTGAGTTACACAAGGTTAATCGAAGATATGCACCACGTAAGTTTATTTCTTGATTAATTAACGTTAACATTAGCTAAGGTAACTAACTTAGCTAACTAGGTAACCTTCAGTTAACGTTAGCTAGCTTTAGTTCTAACCGTTTGCTAAAGTTTGCTAAAAATTGACTTTCAAGCTACATTAATTTAACGTAATTAGCTCACTTAACTTGAAGCTAGGCAGACGTTATGGTTAGCTATACAAGTTGAGTTGTTTAAGCAGACTAACCTACCGATAATTTTACGTGGCCAGCCAGACGGTCTGCAGGGACGTTTAACAGACAAATAGTGTCGACAAACGAATTTGTGAGCGACGGTGACAATGTTTCTGGAGTAACGGTCGTCAGTTGACATTCTTACATAATGATGCTCAGTGCCGTTGTTCCATCCTGTTAGCTCAAACTAAAAAAAACAACAACAGAATAACAGAAAACCTGGGGTCAGGTGGTATTTCGTTTGAAAAAGTTTTCTGGGTGCCTGGAAATATAATGGACTGTCGAAGTGAAGGCAGAAAGTAGCTGTTTGAGTATGTGCAATTATGTCATTAAGACGCTGTCCTTGGTGCTGAAATAGGCTATAAGTGGCCTTGCGTCGCCAAATGTAAATGTTAAAGCTACCTGTGCGATTGAATCGCAGCAGAATTAGGCCTTACTAGTGTACGTAACTTAATTTTAACGGGGTTGAATAAAGCAAAGTTGTGCGGTTTTGTTGATCCACGTAAGGGAAATTGTCGTTTAAATGTAGCCTATCACCTTTCCAGGGTCGAGAGTGCAGGAAGCTACGGAGCAACACCTGGACCTGGATCTGGAGTTTTCCCGATAGGCTGTGTAGATGCTATTAATTCAGCCTTTCATTTTTGGGAGTAAACTGTGTAAATGGACAAAGGGTGAGACAATAGCCTAACGACATAATCACAGTAAGGTTTGACGTGCGCAGAATGGACTGGGACTCTTATGAAAAAACAAACAAAAAGCACTGTAACGAGTAGCCTACACTACAAGATAGTTTTTGATGTGATATTTTTCGCTATCAGTCAGTTCAAAGACAGATTGTAGACAAAACTGGGCTCGTCCGGGATTTGAACCCGGGACCTCTCGCACCCTAAGCGAGAATCATACCCCTAGACCAACGAGCCGTGGGCGTGTTAGTCCGCTACTCTACATAAGATTTGCACTCCGTCCGTACCTACACGCTGAAATTTGCACTGTGACTTGTAAACCACTGCGCACCTTAAAATGCCCGTGGCCTCAGCGCTTACTGTAGCCTGTAAGGTAGCCTACTGTTTACATTCACAGTAGATCCCTGTTACAAATGCATGTAAGTAACCACAAAGACACGTAAAGTAACTTTATACTTAGTCTAGAGTGCCGCAGACGCAGTGTTCAAATAGGGCTAGTGATTTCACTAATGGATAAGCCCCAAATAAAACATAAGTCGAAGATTCTTTATATACAGAGTTATTGCTGTCTATGGTGCTGAAACCTTCCTCGCTGCGATCACTAAAGCTATAGGATCCTATGGGACACTGGAAGAGCTTATGAAGAGCAGCTACATGATATACACAGTTAACAATTTTATAGAATAAGCATAGAACAAAGCCAGGTTTGTGCTTGTGTAATTTAAAAACACGTATGGTTGCAAAGATGCAATGAAGGGCAAATCCATCAAATTTTATTTTACCTATATATTTTTTTGCTCTATAGAATGTGTTTGCCCCGTGATAATCAGAGGATCAACCGGAGGTCAGTGATGGTTTACCCAGCTTTTCATTTACCACCCACGTCACTGCATATATCAGCAACTCAGTGCTCAATTTCAATAATTTAAAACCACATGGTTACACTGACAAACCATATAGCCCATCTAAAGCCACGATGCTGTCAATGATTAGTGCGGATGTGTTGGCACAGGGCAGGTAGAGTGAGAAAGGGAATAAGCGAGGGAGTGATTTGGAGCGACAGAGAGAGAGAGAGAGAGAGAGAGGGAGGGAGGGAGAGAGAGGGAGGATGCTGCCAGCGGAAAATGGCTGCTGCAACCTCAAGCCTATCCTGATACACCGAAACGACATCAAGGTGGAGAGAGAGAGCGAGAGCAAGAGAGAGAGGAAGAGAGAGAAAGATTAGGAAAATGAGAGCAGATAGAGAGAGAATGTGAGTGAGTCTGTGAGTGTTTCCTGAAAGGAGGATAAAAAGAGAGAGAGAGGAGACCCTGGGGTGGGCTGCTGCAAGCGGCGGGCAACACCGAGCCATGGAGGGCGAGTAAGTCCTTACATTTTCATTTTTAACATTGCACATATATATTCAGCTATTCGCCAAAACGGATAGAAAGAACGCCACCGCCATCAATGTTACACCAATCCAGCATCATGCACTATTATTACAATCGGTGCTCTACAATTTAGCAGGCTGCCGAGAATAAAAACACCATTACGTAGTCTTGAATCAACAGCATACACCCCATTTCCGATATATCCATGCCAATATGTGATAAATGTTAAGCCACCTACATGTGGACCTGTGCTTTTAGGCGACTGGCACACAATCTACACGCACAAAATAAAAATTATGAAATGAAAAACATGTTAAACAAACAACAGAAGCTATGCAACAATTCAGAACTAAATGCGTGGTTAGCGATTGGTAAAAACAGTCACGAAATCAGTCAATGTGTAAAATGTATGGGGGAAAAAAGGCGAAATATGGCGAGTTTGGGGCCAGCATCGCGTCATTCAAGACATGGCTACAGTAAAACGAGGGAGGGATGGAGGCGTTGTGATTTTTATCAACGTGTCTCGGGGTTTCATTATGATTTTTTAAAGCCAAACTTTATGAATGAAATGTGATTTTTTTTCTCTCTCGCTCGCTCTCCCTCATCCTCACCCCTCCTCTCCTCCTTCCCTTTTCTAATCGGCCCCCTCCCCCCATCTCTCGTTTCCTCTCCATCCTCTCACCCACTCGTTCCTTTTCCTTCCCTTTTTCACACGCGATTGCATTGTATTTAGGCCTAATAAAATATCCGGCGAAATATAGGTATACCCTAACACACAGTGCGATGTCGAATCCAGTCTTGCTTTGTCCCCATTCATAAAAAAATATAACATAATATCGGGGTGTGTTAATGAGTGCGTGCAGCAGGGGCGGAATGGAGAAAAGGAGCGTCTGGGAAAATAATTGCAACAATTAAAATTCAGTGTGATTTGAAAATAACAAAAAGACGCGACTGTGCATGCATTACATGCACATGTCGAACTGCGGTGCTGAATTATTCAGCCGATTGGCGAGGGCAGAGCTTATTTTTGCAAGAATGCCGGGGCCTCTGATGGCGAATGGGTGCGTTCATTGATACATCTATCTGGGAAACACTCATTCTTCCTCCCTCCTCCCATTTGGCCATTTCTCTCCTCCTCGCTGGCTTTCTTTCTATCCACATTAGTTCCTTTATTCTCGGCGCATATATCCTACAGTCAGAACATCCCCATTCTCCTATTCTCCCAGCAAGTCATGTTTAAATAACGCCAAACCAGACCTATCCAAATATTTCGTTATTTTTCATATTTGTTTACCCTCATCACATGCTAATTAAAATCAGATTTACCTCAATCACGTGGCCATAGATTGTTAAAAACTGCCCTGACTGTTACTGTATGATAGGCCTTTGAGTTGGCATGTTGCAACGCCACTACTCATATAGGCCAAGCTGTCAATTCTGTCTTCTTTGTGTGAGTTTCATCATACAATCTTAGTTCAACAGAGCTGAAAACAGCTGCCTTCATCACACTGAAATTTGTACTGGATTTTGTATTATGGAAGTCTGATCTAGGCTTCTCTTTTGACAACTGAATGAATGTGCGCATCAGTGCGTTAATGTTTGCAGGCATTTGTGTGTGTGTGTGTGTGTGTCAGTGTATCATTGATTGTTTAATCAGCCTGGGCCTCTGCTCACTCTCTTGGCTTCCCTGACAGTGTGCGTGTTCGTGCAGTGGTGATGACACGTGATGACTCCAGTGGCGGTTGGGTGCCCCTTGGAGGTGGCGGCCTCAGTCATGTGGTCATATGTAAGGGGCGGAGTCATGACAGCAGGGGGCGGAGAGAATACATCATACGTGGAGAACGGCTGCGAGACCGAGCAGTGAGTGTGTGCGTGTGTTATAGCTGTCTTTGGTGCCATGTTGCTCCTCAACACCACCTAAAGACTGTAGATCCATGTTATGTGAGGGCATGATTTGTGGAGGGGACACATCTTGGTTGGTAAACTAACTTCTTATGTTGCCGGGATTGCTATTTGTGTCTTTAGCCAGTGTTGGAGTGTGCAGTGCAAAGGGGGTTAGTGTACAACAAGGTGAACCCCATCTTCCATCACTGGCGAGTAGAGGATCGAAAGTTTGGCCTTACGTTCCAGAGTCCTGCCGACGCCATCTCCTTTGAGAAAGGGCTGCAGACTGTCATAGACAAGCTCGACAGAGGTAGAGATACATGAGTCACATATAAAAACTGATTTCATTAGTTGTGTGTCGAATTCGCTTTAGAAAGTATCAAGCAAAGCCTAAGTCCTCTCTTTTCATGTTATCAAGGCTCTGACTCGCCTTCGTCCTCCACACCAGAAGAGGCAGACACTGAAGATGACGGACAAGCTGTGAGTACCTGAGCAGTTTGCCGTTTGAGCATTTATTCTCTAAAAAGGGCTCATTTACCCTGCCATTGGGCCGCCGGTGCACTTATTGATGTGTTTGACTTGTGGGATGACATGCAGCCTCTGCCAGTCCCATACAGGAAGTGAGTCGTCATCCAACAGCAGAAAGGAGATGCTTCCCAAACCCATCACCATAGTGACGAGCGAGTCGTCGTCTACCTGCTTCGTGCGGTCGGAAGAGTTTAGTTTTGGAGCCAGCCATGCCGTCACCACTCAGACACCTGCTCAGGTAGCACAACACCTTCTGCACAAAGTCCATCACTGTGATAACAAAATGCTCACAGACACATTGATTTAATTTTTAGTTGATTTCTCTGTATGTGTTCGAGCTCTAATGATGATTACTAAAGAAGAATTGTTCTTAAAGAGGGGTCTGATGGACCCAAGGTGGTTCCCAAAAAAATGTGCGATATTTTAAATTCATTTTTAGACATTAGAGCAATGAAAAAACATGACTGGTTGATTTTTTTCCCTCTGTCTCCACCCTGAAGTCCACACTTACAGCAGAGACATTTATTTATTCTACATGAAGTCAAAGTAAAATCAAAATGACCCACTCACATCACATAGAATGACATCTTATCAAATGTGGTTTGGCTTGATTACTTATTTGAGATATTGTAGAGATGAAAACCTTCTGTAACTGCTGCCACAGTACACACTGTTCCTGACTCACTCTGTAATCCTATACCCTCTCCACAGATCCACGCCCGGCCGGGACAGCACCAGCTCTCACAAATGACGGCTGTGTTGAATCCCCCAGCACCCCCACCCCCACCTCCTGCTCCACCTACTCCTCCTGTGGGTCCCCCGGCCTCATCTCCTCTGTCCCCCCTCTCACCCACCATTTCTCTGCTCGAGGAGGGAGACCTGCACAGTGTGGACCCTTGCAAAGACCTGTGGGGTTCTCGAGGTTATGAGGACTACCGACGGGCGGGGGCCACCAGGACTATGGTCGGGGGGCTGACTGGGGGCGTGGTTGTCAGTGGTGGAGGGAGTCTACAGGACAAGTCAGAGCTGTGTGTGGTTCGCTTCGAGAAGGAGCTGGCAGGAGTGGGGACGGCAGGCTGCGATGTGACAGTGAGCCTGGACAGTAAAGCTTCCCAGCGTCTGTCCTCGTCGTCGCCCACCTGTATGTCCATGCCCAACGCTGTGTCAGGCGTGTCCTCAGGTGCCGGCTCACCCCAGGAGACGGGCAAAGGCTCACCCTCTCCCTGCTGCATCCACACCTCACTGGCCACACCCCGGTCGCGGACTCGTAAGAGAGGAGGAGGGGCCAGCAGCAGCAGCGACCCGGGGGTAATCTCCCCTGACGATGACAGCCCGTGTCCTCAGGCTTCATCGTCATGCTCATCTCGCTGTGTGTACTGCCGCTCTGTTTTCAGCGCGTCAGAGAATGGGCGGGGCCGCTGCAGAGATGCCCCAGACCCGGCCCTGCACTGCCTGCGCCAGTGGACCTGTGTGTGGTGCGCAGAGAGTCTGCTCTACCACTGCATGTCGGACTCTGAGGGAGAGTTCTGGGAGCCTTGCTCGTGTGATGACTCGATGGGGGGCCACCCGCACCCCCTTTGCTGTGCCCGCTGGTTGGCCCTCCTGGCCCTGTCGCTCTTCGTGCCCTGCATGTGCTGCTACCTGCCTTTGCGCGCCTGCCTGCGGTGTGGGGAGAGGTGTGGCTGCTGTGGAGGAAAGCACAAGGCGGTCCGATGAGGCCAGGCTAGGGGGTGGGAGGGGTTCCCTGGACCAAGGAGGTTGGGTGTTGAGAGGAGAGAGCACCTGAAGGGATGCAGGAGGTGGAGCTTAGTAGGCAGAACAGAGCTCTCAGTAGACCCACACCTCTGAGGTGGCCCTCCAAAGCCCCATGGCCTTCCACTGCATTCCGCTCTTTCTCTTTTCAACCTGGGGCCTTCCTCACTGGTCCATGCCTGCTGAAGGTGCACTGCACTCAGACCAGGCTCTGTGGGAGTCATCTGGAGCCTTCATAGTGGATTTACTGAGGGTTGGCTGATCTAGAGTTAGCGGTCAGAGACTTTATCACATGAAGAGAGTGGCAGAGGCAACGATGATGTGTTCACTGTTTCAAATGTCTGTTTGTTTGTTTTTTTATTTAGAAAGAAAAACACAAAAAACAAAAGATGTTTATATATATGATTGTTATAATTTTAATTGGTATATTTTATTAAATGTAAAACATATTGACAGAATCCCCTAATGGCACACACTATCACGTATTCACAAACACGAGATCTTGGGGAAGTTATTTGTTTCATGTTGGCCTGTTTATCAGTCAGATGAACAGATGTCACCCTTTACCTCTAATTTTACCTCAGATGTTACTCAAACCCTGGTTAAGAAATGAAAAAGAGGAGGGGGAGAAAGGTTTGGAGAGAGTGAGCACAAGTGAGTGCAGTCTCCAAGAAAATATGAGCATCTACTAGTGTCTAGAGACCATTAGTGTGAGTAAACCACAGTGGAAGAAAGGTTATCTAATGCAAAGGGACAATTATTGTTAAGGGAAGTTGCAATGACAACTACAAAGACTTAAAAGTCATAATGTGATTCATTATGGTCCTTTGTAACCAAACACAAGGTTATTTTTTGTTTTCTGAAAAAAAAATCAAAGTGTGTGTCAAACATTAAACCCCCTCACTTTACACATATTTTTCATCTTTCCAAGTATTTTCAATATTAATCATAGAAAACATCACATCCCACCACTGTACTTGTTGAATCAGTCAAGGTGCTTACAACTGAGGCCTCTGAGCGAGTCTATTCTACCTAATGTACACAACGACCGTACAGTCCCAACCCGAAAGAAAAACGAAACAGGACCCCATGCTAACCAATCTGTAGATGTGTCTAGGTCTTTGAACGAGATGCCACCAAAAAAAAATTAAGTGCAATGAACAATGTGTTGAAAGAGTATTTTTGTACCAGTCGCTCACGTTAGGAAAAACTAAACGGAAATCGTAAAGTGTTGGAACTGAATACTGTAGTGTGTTATTGTGTTCGATATCAAGCAGAAAAGATAAATAGGAACACAAACTTGTCTTTGAGCAGCAGCACGTAGCTCACGGGTGTGACATTTAAACGTGCGTGCTGTAGACTGTTGACCCTGTGATAAGAAAAGAGACACATTAACTTGAAAAAGATGAATGGCGGTAGGTCTTTGTTTGGGTACAGTGGCAGATGTGTTTGTTGAATGTTGCTTTAAGTATGAAGTTAAAAAAGCTGCTATTTTAACTCCTGTCCTAACCCTATTAAAACTTTCCCACTGCCTCTTAGCAATCGATGAGGTGGTGTGGCAGAGTCAAACAATCCTTCAAGTTCTTGTTCTGCCAAAGGTGCTGAGGATGCTAAAGAGTGTGTGAGGAAGTTTTTTGTAACTTTACAGCTGGGCTTAAAGATAAATTCACCCCAAGACATTTAAAAAAAATGCTTCTGGTGATGTACCCTGCATTTCTGTGTCTATTTTGCTGATTAGTGATATATTTTTCTACTTCCAGTTAATAACTGGCCATGGGTAGATTAAAAGCTATTTCCATCACAGTTCCAGCAGATTTTGGAACTGTGGAAATTTATGTCAACATTAACATCAGGGTTTTTTTGTGTGTAAATCCCTCAGAATTAAAGAGCAAGGACCTTTTGTACAGCCTCCACTTTGCACCAGTGTTTAACAATCATGCAAGGTGAAATACATTATCGAAGAGGTAGAGACACCAGTTACTCTACAAAAATTTGCCTCTTATATTAAGTGTATATATATATATATATATATATATATATATCATATAAACTTTTTTTTGTTGACCGAAAACTGAGGCGCTAATATCCCTATAAGTTGTTGAAAGATTTCCTAAAAAATGTAAGAAATCAGAAAGCAAGGTAGATGTTGATTACGCAGGTTGAGTAAAAACGGGATCACTGAAAAATAAATGACAACAAATAATCTCAAAATAACTCATGAAATGCACTGAGCATCATAGAATGATGATATCCCAACAGTGTAAGAGAATCTATGGGGGGATTTCTCTTTTAAATCCGGCATTTTCCTATAAAAAAAGTAAAGATGGGAGTACATACAGTACGCTCTGTATAAGGAAGCCAGTGCTGACTAGTTAAACTACAGTCTCATGTGTTTAAATGGAGGATCACCTGGTAGACCTTGAATTATGGCAGAATGAACCTTTCAGAAGCTTCACCAGATTATTTACATTTTAGGTTTAGCCAAGAACTTTTATCCAAAGTGACTTAAAGTGAGTGAACAGGCAGTAGGGTTCAGAGTCAGGACACACGACTGCTGAACAGGACACACGACCCTTGAACTCACAATTATGGGATGGTTGTCTTCATTGCTAGGCCAGCCTGCCAACAATGTTGGTCCACTTAGAAGAGAGAGAGAGAAAAAAAGGCATTCTGTCACAATGGCAGGCAACACAAACTCAGTCGGTCACTAGACTGCCATTCCCCGATCCTAAATTAACCCTTTGTCCCACAAACAAACACACACACTCCCCACAATTCTGCAATGCATAGACCTGCACACATACACACACGTTCACTCGATGGTGCAGACATACAGAACTAGTAAAGCCATTGCACAGTTTGCTACTTCTGGTTCAGAAATGGCGTTAGAGTACAGTACTGACAGTCATGCGATCACAATTGCAGGCCCCATTCTTACATCTTAATAAATGTGCCTTTTGATTTGAGTAATCAATAACTTATGATTTCTAAGTAACTCTGTGTTAAGTACTATTTACTTTTTGGGTTATTGATTTCTGCCAATGTGCATATTTTCAAATGTACGTATTTATTAGTTTCAAAGTAATTAATGAGATATTTCCTGTTTATTTATTTATTGAGATATTTATTCTGATTCTTTATTTTTTTGAGACAGGTTTTTATCTTCCGTGCTGTCTTACTTCTGACTTTGTGCCAATGTGCTGCTTTGAGGTGTTACATATCGTGGGTTTGTATCATTATTAAACCCTCACTCTATATTTTAAATCAGTGTCTACTCCTCTCTCACATGTGCATGTCAACTCACTGTGCCTTTTCCCCAAACACTGTGTGAAAGTTGTACTCTATAACTATTCCACAATATTATCTAAGGAAAAAAAAAAAATCTATAAATGTGTTCTTTTGTTTGAACATTGTTTAAATGAATATGTTTAAAGAGAGTAGTTTTAAAAAATGTGGACGTCTCCTGTTGGAACAGAACTATGCAGAAGGCACGGACAAATACATCCAGTGACCATTAGAGGGAAGTAATAGCACTTTAATAAAGTTCCTCGAGTACAGTGAAGAAGAATGGTGACACAAATGTTACACTAAAAAAACAACAACTTTATTCTATTAACTCAAGTCTTTCCTCGACAGAACAGAGTTGTGATTAGTTGTTGTCCTTTAGATGCTGTGGTCAGTTACTTGGCAGAATACATGTGCTGCCTTTTATGTTTGAGGATCTCAGTGGAGGTGAGGGTCAGGTCTTCATTACAGACGTCACAGTGATAAACTCTGGTGAGACTGGACACAGAGGAGGAGCCTGCCTTTCCACCTTCTGGCTCTGAAAACCACAACACATACCCACAATTAGTCTCAAATTATACATCTCTTTCAAACTCATCGGCACCAAGTATCAAGTCAGCTGCTGAATGTGTTGCCGTTATCTAATACTAAAAGATACCTCACAATAAATATCAACATGAGAAATCCCTGACCTTCCTCCGGCTGCTGCTGTTCTTCTGCTGGCCTGCAGGAGGCCTCGTGCTGCATGCGTTCCAGTGGAGTCAGAGGCATGTAGAGGTCACAGTTAGGACAGGTCCAGAAAGTACGTAAACACTCACTGTAGAGATCCTTTGAGTCCTGTAAATCATACAGTGGAAACACAAGGATTAGTAACATTTTTGTCAGGTGTGGTGATCAGTTTATTCTAAGTTAGATGCATTTGACAAGGGAGGCTGAATTCCAAAATGATTAGTTTAAGGAAAAAATACTTATGTTAGACACATGAAATCAATAAGACATCTAGAACTAGCTAGCAATTATTTTGTTACCTTTTTTAAAGAAAGGAAGGAATCTTGTGAGAGAATTTACCTCTTCTGTTGTATTTTGTTTTATTTCACTGTAACCTTTATCTATTCAGGAAAAACATGTTGCCACGTGACTCCGTTTTACCCGGTGTAAGATCAGATTACATATGGAAGCTGATCTGTTCAACCAGTCCTCTAATGTTGTCCGGCAGCTCTGTTCGAGCCGTTAGGGTCAGCTGTTGAGGTAATGTAGAGCTCCAAGCTCTAACCTAAGTTACGTCTAGGTTGCACTCAGAAAGAAATACCATTTTGATGGTGTCTGCGTTTATCTGGAGGAGGAAGAGGTGACATTGTGGGAAGGGACAATGCAGTCTACAAAAGTTAAAGAAAGCTCTGTATGTCATCTGTGACAATGTCTGGATCCCTGGAAACAAATAAATACAACCTACAGGGGTACAACCATGGTGCCTAAGAAAGCGTAAACATCCAGAAAATGCATGTTGTCACTAACATCGCCTTAAAAGATTTGGAATTGCTGGCTTTATTTGATTGTAGGGGCAGATAAGGGGGCAGTTTAAAATCCAGCGAGGTATGGATTGCGAGCATGTATGTGAACTGCTACAGTTCAACTGAAGTGACCTCTAAAAATACACAATTTTCCACAAAATAAACACGTTTCACATCCAAACATGGGACGAGTTTGCCAACAGTTGAAACATTTATTTTCCATCTCTTTGTAACTTTAAGAGAATGCTTTTTCTAGATTTCCACTGTTTCAGACAGACTCACAGCCAGGCAGTTGTAGGTGAAGAAGCTGGTGACACGCAGGCCTCCTTTAATGGGGTCTGGCTTGGCCTCAGCTCCCGGAAACAGTGGGTTTAGATCTGGAGCTTTGGTGTGAGACAGCTCAGACTCAGACTGAGGGCCGATGTACAGGTTCTGGGTCTGGAAAGCTGTGAGCCGCCGTAGGCTGTAACTGACCTGGGAGGGGAGGTTAGAAGTACACAGAAAGCACAGAGAGAGTGCATTAAATTAGATTGTAAAAAGATGAATGAGCATCTAAGTCACTGAGAATTTCTGGAAAGTAAAAATGAACAACAATACAGACACACATAGTTCACACAAACAATATGTATTCATAGTTTTAGACTTGATTTACTTATTTTAATTCATTTTTTTAACTTTTTAATATAAAAAAGACATAAACTGAGGAACAATTATGTTTCAATTTGTTCTTCGTCTTTATTTCTTCTTTCCGCATTGATTTTCTTACCCACTGAAGTTATTTCTCTTATTGCTTATTCACTCACAAGTGGCATATTTTTAAAACCTCGTCATGATTTGTTAAATCTCACCTGCAACAAATGGCCGATAGAAGCAATATGACAAAATTCACTATGTGCAAAAAAAAGGTTCAAGCTTAAACTAGACTTAGTCTTACTAATACAGTAGTGGCGCATCAAAAACATACCTTTACCAAAAGATCAGGCAACCTTGATCAACAACTGCTAAAAAACAATTTAATGACTTAACATAATTATCATTTGCATCTAGAGTTTGTGTATGAGCTGCTTATTGTTTTTGGTGTGCATTATACTGTAACCACCAGGTCAGAGCTGCATCAGTACCTCAGTGTAGAGCAGGAAGCGGACCAGGCCTTCACTCAGCTTCTCCATCACTTTGCGGGACACCCCCTGGACTGCTGGTCCCCCCATTGTGCTCTGTCCCAGCCGGGCCAACAGCAGGCGCTCCCACTCAGCCCTGAGGGTAAGAGCTGTGGACAGCCCCTTCAGGGCCTCCTCCGGCTCCCTCAGCTCCACCTCCAGCCAGCCGTCCACCACCAGACGCGTACAGTCAGCGTTACTGTCCACAGAGTTTGCTACCAGCAGCAGAGCCTAGTGAGCAGATCCAGACACAGACAATTAATACTACTACATGATGCGTGAATGGACCAGAGCTGGGAATTATGGAATATATCATTATATAAGAAAGATATGTTGCCCACAATAATGATGGTTTATACAGGTTTTTGTGACATATTATAGATTTTATGTAATATATAAATAAGTAAAGTTGGGTGAACATTTTACAAAAAAAAATCAATAATACAAAACTGTGTCAAAATCTGATTTTAAAAATAAAATCTGGTGGCGTAGGGTTTGCACCCTACTGGGGACTTTTGCTGCATGCTTTCTCTCTCTGCTGTACATTAAACAGCTTTCTGCCCATCTGTGTAACATAGCCGTAAAATGGCAAAACTGTTTTTACAATAGGAATTATTCGTATACTATATTTTTCCGCTGAATCTTCTGAAATTGATATATTTTAATCTGTGGAAAAAAGCAAATCCCATAATCCGTATGTTTGATTAAAACAGTGTCACTTGGTGCAGATGTATCAATAATATGGCACTACTGGAACCAGTGAGTTGATAATGGGTCACACTATTTGACCTACTCCTAGAACTGAGTTAATAGTCACATCAACCCGAAAACTGGTTCATGTAGGTTTACCATCACTATGTCAGGTTACTTTAACATAATAATACAGAACTTTATAAGGGCTAATCCAAGACAAACTTTCAAAAACAAAACATCTAGCAGTTTGTGGTGGGAACAGGGACATCCCACATCTGGTACTAACCTGCAGTGCTGGAACCCTCACGCAGTTGGACAAATATGGCTTGTTGGTCTCCAACAGAGTGACGAAGGCTAGCAGCTGGTGTCTGCTGCTGTCCCTCTTATCAGGCCCTGCAGGCCGGAGACAGACACAAAGAGGGACAATGGGCAAATTTTTTAAGGTATTGTAGTACTTTTAAAGAAGTTGTTACAGAGGTTTACCCATTTCTCTGGTGTCATCCTCAGGCACTTGTAACACTTCTGGGTCACTGGCAAACACACTGGTTGGGTGGATCACCACTCCCTGCTTATTCCTTGTGTGAAACACCTATAAAATGTAAAATCACAAAGTGGAGATGGAATATTTCAGCCCGCGTCATTTTTTCAATCACTATTGAAACAACTGGTTTACTGAGACAAGGTTTTCCCCTTTATTGTATCACTAAAACGTATAAACTGGGGTGGGTGCAGCAGGAGACCTGACCTGCTCGGAGTCCTTGCGGGTGGAGTTGTGTTCATCGGGCAGTGCCAGCTGAGGGTAGAGGCCCCGGCAAAGCAGCAGCTTGAGCAAAGCCTGCTTGCGGGAGGACAGGTCCTGACTGACGCCAACCGCCTCCTGCAGCTCTGACACGTTGTGACGCAACTTGAACTTCACCTCCTGTTGCAGACCGAACAGCAGCACAGAGAGCTCACTCAGAGTGCAACTGACTCAAACATATCCACCTCTGTAAAGATGACTAGCCTTGATACCATATGTGCTGCCCTTTTTCCCTTTATACAAAGATAATATCCTGTCATCAGTCTTGTTGTCAATTCAACCAGTTTATTGTTGCCAAGAGCCAAAAAACTTCTCTTAAAGTCTTTCTGCAAATTGCTGCAGTGAACTGCAAAGCAGCACCTGCCTCTATAAATTGAAACTTTTTCCAGTTATAACTTTTAAAGACTGCAGGAATAAGAGGCAGATCAATTGCATTTAAATGTAATTCTGCATGGTGAATCATGTGCATATGAGTGGATGGTGTTTTAAGAGTTTGTGCATACAAGTTGCAACCCTATATATTATACAGTATTAGAGTTTATATATATTAATTTATTTGTGAGTGTAAAATGTTGGTGGTGAGGTTTAGGGCTGCTTTATAGCAACCTTTTTCCATGTTACGCTGCACTCTGAGTTTACCTGTATGTCCATGTTCTGTCCTGATCGCTCCTTGTCCTTCTTGCCTCTGCCTGCTTCCTCTGTGTCTGATCCTGAGGAGAACTCTCCTTCCTGGCTCTCGTCCAGCCTCAGGACTTTACGTTTGCTGCTCTCCTGCTGCTCATGGTCTCTCTTCAGCTGATGCAGCTTCCTCCTCTCCGTTAGCCTCTCCCTACGCTGCCTGCGATCACCACCAGAGGGAGCGCTGTACTCTGATTCCAGCAGGCCGTGGCTCCTCAGCAAGTCCTGTTAACCAGAAAGGAAGCTCATATTGTTAAATACTGTTCACACATAAAAGACATTTTTTATGTGTGAACTACTGTGTCAGTAGCCTGCCTTGAACTGTCTGCGTAGGTTGACCATCTCATACAGTCGCTGCTCCTCCAGGCCTCTCCTCCTGCACCACTTCCTTGAGCCACCACCTCTCTCTCCCTTTATCTGTTGAGCTCAAAGATGAACAGGTTTATGTACAATGAAGACCATCTTATATCACAACTGTGTCCAATCTGTTTATATTAAATAGCCACTGTCACATAATGTTTCCCTTACTGACCTCCACCCAGGCATTGAAGGTGTTGAGCAGGGTGAAGGGGTCTCCGTGGTTGCTGTGCAGGGGCTGGCGGGCAGTGGCACAGTCTGGGTTGTGCTGTGAGCTGCGCAGGAAAGGTGACTGAACGCTGAGGGCAGCTGCCACTGTCAACACGGGCTCCACCAGGTTAAACAAAGAGCCCAGCACCAGCATCTTCCCTGAATGAACACACACACACTTACCTAAATCTAACTGCTTAAAGTTAAAGCTGCTACTGTATGTGTAGCACTTTTAATTAATTCAAATTAATTGTGATATTCTGTATAATTACTTCAAGTGAATTTAAAACTTTATTCAACCATTTACCACCGTATTATGTTCTCTGGTCAGCTTTAGGAAATTTTGTTTTAAAACATGGATACGAAAACCCCCCACAAACAAATGATATGATATGGGTTTGGTGTAGGGAATCTTACCTATGACCACATCCACAGGCAGTTGTGCCAGCAAACTACCAATAGAGGTCAGTTCACCGCGACTGTCGAGCGCCCCCTGCTCTTTCAGATAAGTAACTGCAGTCTGGATACTAGCAGCTGGAGGTGGATCGATGAAGATAAAAGAAAGTGGATCTCCAAGACACATGCTCTTCATCTGCAGGAACAAAACGGCATAAATAAAGCTAGAATTTAACTATGGTAATTGAAGAATTAAAAAGAAGAATTGCTATCCTGCTTTCTATGGGGTGTTGTTACCTGAAGAATGAGGGCGTCCAGAGCCACTCTGTGGATTTCAGGCACAGGATAAGGTGCAAAGGCATCGTAGTCAGACTCAGCGTACAGGCGGTAACACACTCCTGGACCTGTACGACCGGCTCGACCTTTCCTCTGCTCAGAGCTCGCTCGGCTGATCCAGAACTCCTGCAGACGTTGCATCTTGGCTTTAGGATCAAAACTCATTTCCTTTACCTTTCCTATAAAAGAATGAATAAGAAAACAATCAATTTATATGGATGTTCTACTTCTGGGCCATGTATTATTTTTTGCCATTGTTTACTATTTAAATTTCTGTAAAGTTAGAAGAAACATTTTTCCCCAAAAATTCAGCATTAAAGATTTGGTATCTTTGAGTTTTGTGATTTTGGACAAAGTTTGGCTGCACCAAAAAAAGTTAACCCCCAGCTACGGATGTACTACTAGTTCCATACCTGAGTCTACAACAAAGCGCACCCCATCTATTGTAACTGAGGTCTCAGCAATATTAGTAGAGATGATGCACTTTCTCACCCCAGGAGGAGCAATGTCAAACACCTGAAGGAAAACATGATGACATAGAATTGTAGAACTGTTAAACCGTAGCTAACATATGAGATTCAAACATTATATGTCCATTATAATCCAGAAGCTGACTGTGCCTTATCCTGCTGGGCCAGTGAGAGGGTGCTGTGCAGCGGTAAGACTATCCAGCGACATGTGTGTGTGGCATAAATCTGACAGGCCTCCTGGATGGTGGAGATCTCCGCCACACCGCTAAGGAAGAGGAGCAGGTCGCCGCGCTCCTCTGGAGGGTAGCGCTGATCGATGCCCTGCAGGATGCGCAGGTATGGTCTGGGATCCAGTTTCTCCGAACGCGAGGCCTGTTCCTCAGGTGGAATGGGCTGGTATATCACCTTAGTACAGGAAACAGGGAAAAACTTTGGATGCAACTTAAAAGAACATATTTAATAAATTCTCAAACCCTGAAAAAGTTACTTTTGGAATATAATACTGCCCTCCTGCTTACCTGTATTGGAAACAGCCTGCCTGGCACCTGCAGCACAGGAGCACTACCGAAATAGTCAGAGAAAAGTTTGATGTTGATGGTGGCTGACATGAGGATGAGACGCCGGTCTGGGCTGTCAGCCACCAGAGAGCGCAGGACCCCAAGAAGGAAGTCACAGTGGAGGTGTCTCTCATGGACCTCGTCCACAATCACCACCTCGTACTGAGCCAGCGTCTTGTCCTGCTGGATCTGTCGGAGCAGCAGCCCCTCAGTCAGGAACAGCAGTTTGGTGGCCGTGGTCCGGTTGGTCTCAAAGCGGATCTGGTAGCCCACCTGCAAAAAAATGACCGCATTTTGTGAGCTCTTATGCATTTAAAAACAAAAAGTACTTAATGCACTTATAATCAAGTCAGTGCTGCAAATAAATCAAGAGAATATATTTGACTAAATCTGCAATTTTCATTTTCTATTACTTTGTGTGTGTGTTATTTGTTTGATTTTCCACACAGTACTAGAGTTAAGGTGATATATTCAAATGTCTTTCTTGGTTGCTTACTTGCTTAGTCTGACCAGCAACACACAAAAAACCCATTACACTTATAATGAAATCAGTTTACATTTGTTGTCAATTCTACCATTTTATTGTTGCCAGGACCCACAAAACGTCACTGTCTTCGTCTTTCTACAAATTGCTGCAGTCAACTGCAAAGCAGCACTTGCCTTTTATAGACTGCAGGAATAAGAGACAGATCAATTACATTTTTATTTAATTCTGCTTGGTGAATCATTGTGATGCTATAACTAGCAAATGTTTAGTATTTTCACTTTAGAACGGACTGAAAACTGACTATTTTTGGTCACTCAACAATGGATTGATCTGCCACTCAAGTCAGTCAAACGCTGCTGGACTTGCTGTTTGGCCTTGAAGATGTTTTGCAAATTCATCCAAGAGGCTTGATTACTTCTACTGACTGACTGGTAATCCCACAGAGGTTACAATACCTGGGCTGGGCCTCCCCACCAGTCAGTAGAACTGATGAAGTCTCTTGGATAAACCGAACCTTTGACTGAGTACCTCTAGATGTCTTATATGTTGGATGAATGTTCATAGACAAGTCAATGGTGTGGTGTAGCTGGTGCTTCAGCAAAGGTAGGAACCTGTATTTGATCGTCCATGACAAACCTTTGAGCCGTACTCATTGAGACTCTCAAAGCTGACCCTCTTTGCGAGGGATGTACATGCAATACGTCGAGGCTGAGTGCAGGCTATGTGGTTGAAGCCAGCTGAAAGAAGATACTGAGGTACTTGGGTGGATTTCCCACAGCCTGTGTCCCCTGCCACCACGACCACAGGGTGAAGTCGCACCAGCTCCATTATCCTGTCCCGGTACTGGTAGATGGGCAGGTTCTTCTGCTCCCGGCGTAGCTTGGCCAGTTTGCCAAAACTCTGTCTCTGGCTGAAGTCCAGGAAATGCAGGAGAGCCAGGCGGCAGTCTGAGATCTCCTGACTGCCAGGACCTGAAGATCTCTGCCTGCTTCTGTGCACTGACTTTCCCAGGCGCTCCTCGACATCCCTGGTGCACACAGATACATTAATCCGGTAACGAGCATCATACTCTTTAGGAAGGCCAAGGTCTACCTTTCCAGTGCCAGTCTTTCTCTCGTCTTTCCCTTCATCTCTGTCCTCTGTTCGTCTGGCTCCTAACCCAGACATGTCCCTCTTTGTTTTAAACGTCTGGAAGCGGTCAAAGAAAGCCCAGAACTCTCTGTGCTCCGGGCTGCCGGTCTGGATGTAGTCATGCTGGCGGAAAAAGATCTCGTCCAGTTGAGCTCGGCACTGCGGGCTGTCCCAGTCCCAGCTCCGGCTGTCTCTCCTCCTGTCTGAATCCATTTTTACTGTAATTTACGTCCGCCTCCACCACGTCTATTCCCTACTAATATATGAAATCTACATGTTTACAAGGACGTAGCCGTTTAATAAACCTGTTACCTCTGAATTGGATAAACTACAGACTAGCTAACAACGTCCCGCCCCATCTAAGACAGGCAGAGCACACATCCTTAACATTGTTTTAAATAAACTACATCCGAGATTATTGGACAATAATATGTTGCGACTGTAAGAAAATAATAACTAATGAATAAAAAACGGACAAATACTGCTGCAAATCCTGCGAAGACCAGGGGAACAATAATACGGTGGGACCGTTTCCGCTCCGTTCTTTAAAGGTTTCCGGTAAAGAGTAGAGTCGCATTTGTTCCGGGGTGAAAAACACGATTCTGTTAGAAAATAAATATTCGTTATCATCCTCATCCGTAAGTAGAAACAGAAGTGTCAATATGAAGCTATACAAGCAAAGTGACTGTTTCACCTTAAATACTCTACCGTGGAAATGGAAGGATTTTGCATTAAAAACTTTCGCCTTGGAAGCAAACCAATATCTCTTTTCAGGTGGCACACCCTGTTTTACCCCTCACTAGCGTACACGAAATGTCCTTGATGACACGTTTCTTCTAAGAGACTAAACAGAACACAATGGAGACACAAAATAAAAACAGCACAAAGTATATTTTGCATTTGGACCAGAATGAGCACAACTTTCTGACATCATTTTTCTATTCTGCATTTGTAACGTCCATCACAGACACAGTGTCAATCTCCCTCCAGTCTCTCCACACTGTTCTGAAAAACATCCTGCTGAAGTGGAGACTTAAATCATTTCAAATATGAATGCAGTTTAAATAAGGTGCAGTGTAATACAAATATGAGTCATAAAGCAAAGTAATCCAAGAGTTGTAGATTAAATGCATGTCAGTGCATGAAAATAGAAATGCAAAGAATTGTAGGTTAAATTAGAAATATTTTATTAAAAACATCTGCAGAAATACACATTTACACAGATTGCGCTGGATAATAAGAAGGACGATGCTTTCAAAAGGGAACATTTACATCACTAACTTTTCAGGGATTTCTGCTGGGCTGAAAATCAATAATAAAAACACGTAAGATACCAATCCATAGGAGGTAGGATGGAATGAGCTTGCTGTCATTTTGTTCTTTGTTTATAAAATATAGTACAAAGACAACAAGGAAAAGTGGTGGCAAATTCTTATGACGGCTACTGATAAAACACAGGACAACAGAGTACAATAATTCATATTTCATATGTGTACATGTGTAACAATCACGTCTAAAATCTATTTCTTGTGTGACACATAACATTGTCCATCAAAACACGTTAAAACAACAACAGCAAAAACAAAACCTTTATTTACATTTAAAAACATTTCATCAACCCCACCCTCATAAAATCCCTGCGGACATAAAATGTGCTACAATTGCTCTTTAAGCAAACACTGCATTTTCTCACTGCAGCTACGACTGGGAGTCAAGGCCACTACATCAGTCAGAGTGGTGTTTCACTGAAGCAGAAATGTGTACTGTGGTGCTTGTCATCAGTCCGTGCACATGTCCATGTCTTTGGCCTTGTTGGACCATTTTGCAGTGGTTTATACTTTTGTCTTTTCTTTGATCCAGCCACGGAATTTGGTGACTGTTGTGTAGATGCCAGGTTTGTTCCTGCGGGCACAGCCATCACCCCAACTGACCACTCCTGCCAGGAACGTACGAGTGCTACCCGGACTGGACAGAGGACCGCCAGAGTCCCCCTAACAGAGACAAATACACAAGGACACGCAGGTACATGTGTTACCATAGAGGTACTCTGCCCCTTTTCCTCTCTCCTCCTTCATTTCTCAGATCAGAAGTGGGATTTTTTTCATGGCTGTGTTATCAATTAAATTGTAAGACAATGCAACGAGTTAAAGTAAATGTTCCTTATTTCATTGAATGTTTTATAATGTAGGTGGAAGTGCATCTCTGTCTCAACCTCACCTGTCGAACAATGTAAATGTAAAATATTTGTATCCCTTGTTTTGTACGGACAGACGGGCCTTTTATTACCTGACAAGCATCGACTCCTCCGGACAGCACTCCAGCACACAACATCCGAGATGTGATCTGCCCTCCCATCAAATTGTCACACACCGTGTGGTTGATGATGCGCACCTGGGCCTTTTGGAGCACTGTTGCAGCAAATCCTGAATCACAAACACACACACAAGGACACCATCACGCTTAAGTTTAAGTCTAAATGTCATTAAACGTCCAGTAATGGCAGGCCTACATCAGAGATACATTATAGTTTCATTGGCAGGTCAACAGTAAAGTTGTATGGTGTCTATTAGCAACTACATGACATCTATCCATAGAAAAATATAGAGCTACTGCAATGAAAATATTTGAGCAAATTATGAAAACCTAGAACGCAGTATATAACAGAGCATCAATAAACAAAACCACAAAATCAACATATCATCACCTGCAAACAGACACACTGAATTCACAATAAATTACAATGTTTATCACAATTCAATATAGATATGCAAAGCAAAGCCTAAATATTTTCCAGAGATAAATTGATTTTCTTTATGTAGGAATTAAAAATTGAATAATTCCATCTGACCTCCAGGGGATGCAATTGCACTTCCAGTAAAATCAGCAACTACTACTACTACTACTAAATCAAAAGCTCACAAACAACAAACTGTAATTGATTATTGATATCATTCCATTCACTGGATATTTTAGAGATTCAGCTAAAGTTTGGGCCGCAGCATTTATTAAAAAGTACTATGGCTACAAGTATTCACCGAAATGAGAAATACAAGGTTTATCGTTTGTGGGGACTCACCTCCTTCTCGAGTGGCACCCCACCCAGTTATCCACACAGTGTTACCAGCTGGAAAATCATGTTGGGGAGACGGCAAGCAGATGGGCTTGATGTAGTCGGAGTAGGTGACAGGAGTGTCCAGCTCCATCAGGGCGATGTCATTGTCAAAGGTGTGTGCGTTGTAGTTAGGGTGGGATATGACCTGCTTCAGGTTCCTCTTCTGCACGACACTTCCAATCTTCCGCTGGGTATGGAGGCCGAGGTAAGCTTCCCAAGTGCCGGGCTGGGAGAATCTGAGGACACACACCAAAGTTCATTCTCAATCTTTGATAACCATTAACACAAACACACTGTAACACGCGCGTAAGCATCACGTTAGAAAATATGTATGAAAAACCTGAGTCAGGCCTGGTGGTTCAGGCCTTAACCAGAGTATGAGTATCAAGATGTGACTTTTGATGGCTCCAACTTGTTTACTGTGGTAGCAGAGAGGCATGGCCTAGCACATGCATCTAAAACTTGCACTGAGGGAAGGGTTTCATGCGTGTTAAATTATTCACGCACACACCCAAGAAATGTGTTGTTAGTAAAAACACTGAGGTCTAAGGTTTCACTTTGCATGTGACAAATTGTTTACAGTATACCTAAAGTCAAACAACTGAACTGAGCTGTTTTGTCCTAATGATTCAAAGAATTTAAAGAAGTACTCGAGGCCTTTCAGCGGGTTTGTAAGTTTTATCAGCTGTAATTGAAGTTTCTTTTCCAAGACAAAACTATGGAGTATAACACCAATAGTTTTTGCTGTGTTTGTGTAAACACTTTATTCTGTATTTAAGACTATTCAAGGCCTTAAATGAGGATACAATAATTGAAGTAACTTAAGCACTTTTGCAGAATTTGGAGACAACTATTAATTTTCTAAAGATGGCTCAAAAATAATGTGGCCAAGATAAAAATACAAAAACAGGACTTTAATGTCATTCTACTGTTGCACTACTTTCAATTCCCTTTGGAGAAGAGCATCCGCTAAATATCTGCAATATGAAAATGGAATGATCACCATTTATCTAAAAGTGGGTGATAAATAAGATGAAGAAAAATAAAGATTTCCATTTGCCCGTGAGAACATAAAGCATAAAGTAAGACATTACCTTGTCTTGCCATCATCTTGCACACAGTGGGCAGCAGTGACCAGCCAGTTTGGACTGATGAGGGACGCTCCACACACGTGACCGTAACTTTTGACATGGAGGCTAACCTGCCAGGGAAACTCGCCGTCTTCTGCATCCTGACCGCCCACAATACGGGACGTCTTGAACATACTCCTCCCGCAGTCTGCAAAGTAAACAATCAATGAATCACAGGGCTGGCTTGTTGCAGCTTGTTGTAGTGCCTGCAGTGGGTGGAAGTTCACATCTGTTTTGTCATGCAAAATAAACAATGCAGATGGAGATAATAGTTTTTGACAAAGACAAAGTACATGCACCCACTGAGGTTTTGTTTGTAACATACCGCAGTTCTCCTCGTCAGATCCATCTTCGCAGTCCTGTGTCCCGTCACATTCTGGGTTCACTGTAGTGATGCATTTATTGTTTTTACATTTATATGTAACATCAGTGCAGCTGACATCAGCACCTACAGAGAGAGGAAGGGAAGAACAATCCAATTCAAAATATGAAACAGATCCTGTATGAATTCCTCATACAGGTGGGGGAAAAACTTCTCATTTCAACATCATCAATTATGTGTTCACTAAAATGAGCTCTTCCCACATGTGCAAACAGTTTAAACTGACAAGATTCTTTTACATTTGCACTGCAAGTTGTTTGAAAAAGTTTTACTTCTAAAAAGAAATGAGTCTTACCTCTTCCACAGTTGAGCTCGTCCGACCCATCCCCGCAGTCGTCCGTGCCGTCACAGTGATTCTTCTCAGAAACACATTTGTTATTCTTACATGTAATTTGTTCAGATTTACATCCACCTTAAAAAACAAAAGAAACAGACAGGTATGACAAAACTGACTGAAAGCTTTTCAATGCTCATGTCCTCCATCAGTGTCAATGGGTCTTACCACAGTCCAGCTCATCTGTTAGGTCTCCACAGTCATCTATGCCATCGCACTTCCAGAACAAGGGCTTACACAATCCATTTTTACAAGCGATATGATTTGAATTACACTCTGCAGGAAAACACAGTTAAACTGATTTTGTGTGCTATGACATAGTGAGTAATTAGAAAAAGTAGGTAAAATCAATCAATAGGGGAGTCGAGTATAATCTGAGTGAATGGTACTTACTGCAGTTTAATTCATCACTCAGGTCTCCACAGTCATTCCAGCCATCGCACCTGAGTTCTGTTTTAATGCAGCGCTGATTTCTGCACCGGAACTGCTTTGGACAAGCTGAGGACGACAGGGTTAATGTGAGATACACCTGCCTGATGTCAAGGAATAATCATTATCTGGGAGTCACTTACGGTCTTTGACATCAACGGCCTCAAACTCTGCATCAAAACCTCGGTCCACATAGGAGGAATCAGAGGAAAACACCACGGTCATAGTGTTGGTGTTGCTAGTTTCTGTCACTGTCCCTTCAGGCTTTGATCCACACAGTCTGAGGATGAGATGCACAAGCACTGACGTCTCTTCTCTGTCATGTAATTCCTACGTAGTTTTTAGACATACAAGCATGGACTCACTTCTTTCCGTTGACCTCCACGTAGTCTTTGCGACATTCCTTACTTTTTTTCTCCTCAAGCTCAGGCAAGAGGAACTTTCTGAATGTCACCTTCACCACCTTACCATCAGGGACCTTAATGATTGACAGAGATGAGTACAAACTTAATGGCATGGTGACATGTGACCTTCTGAGGAGCAAAGCAGAACATAAACCTGTGTGAAACATATGATATGTGTGCCGACACCTCACCTGAATCACCCACTGACATGATGTTTGAGGAGGATAATAATTTGGGAAGTTGGGAGAAGAGAATGTGCCTTGTTCTCCTGTTATCTGGCCACCGCATGTTGTACCTGTTAAATAAATATGTTAGTGTTAGCATTTGCACAAACATTAAACAAGTATGGTGCAGATCATAGCAAAGAGGCTCACGTGAGCTTCAGCTACGACTCTCCCAAGCATTGGTCCCTACCTTTACTTCCTTGTCGGACTTGTGAGACTTTTGCTCTAAAACCTGGGTAGTTCTTTGCCTCATTTGAGGCCATCGTCACCAGCATGACATTGCGAGAAGACAGAAAGCTCAGTGGTTTACCATGTGAGTAGTACCCACACAGCCTGTAGAAAAAACAAAACAGACAACATAAATTTCATATATGCACCGTTCACTGATGTGACGGTTATAATCCAGTTTCATTTAAATTGCATATTAAATGCCTAAAATTGCCTTAAATTGATTCCAGAACAACATATTTTTATTGGATCAAACACCAATGGAAATACTGCAAAATGCTATTTCTGAGGTTTTTCCTGCTAATAAATAATTAAAATCCCCATTGCACCTTGATTTTTACCTTTGGCCCAAACAAAGAACATCATATTTTAGTTACACGGTCAGTGCCTTTGACATGAATTGAGTTTAATCAGAGATTAAAAGCTTAAAAAAAGTCCTCTTCCCCTACCCTCTGAGGAAAAAGGTATTAGGTGGTGTCAATTTGGGTCACTTATACACTATATCATGGAGTCATTTTATCTCTCTCATGCAAGAATGCCACTAATGATTTTATCATGCACACACAAAAGTTCTTCCTGTAGAGGTCCGGGTTGCTTTCTGACTGTTGCATGTTGTTTTTCCAGTTTGAAAAGAGCAATCCCATTCTCAAATGTTCAGCTGAATTGCTCCCAGATTTAGACTAAACTGTCATATTGCAAGTGCCATTATTCTAGCATGAGGCTTAACCCAGGCAATGTTAGGCAACTGCAACTTTATGTACAGCATAATTGTCCAACAGAAGCACAGCATCTGACCAGCAGAGGGCCTTACATACAAGATAAAGTCCTCTCTATTCAAATCTAATAGCATGTACAGGGTGCCGCTGTATAAAAATAAGAGATGAGGCAAAAGGCAAACTCACTCTTCCATAACGCGGCTCTCAATGGCCACCAGGGAGTCGTAGATTTTGACAAAGTCATTCTTGCAATTCACTTCCAGATTCATCGTATCAAACTCAAGCTTGATGACATAGTTGGGGTCGGCTCTCAGCTCCCACTGGCTGACGATGTTGGGTGGATAAGGACTGTCAGGGAAGCCAGGGGACTGGATCAGAATGACCTCATTTGGCTTTGTATGTTCTGAAAACCTGTAAAATTCTGAGACAGAAACAATGACTTTTAGTGGCGTTCACATTCAGCTTCATAAATCACTGTCACAGGACTGCAGTAGCCCATTTATCTCAATGCAAATGAAATTATGACCCATTTACAATCTGATATCACTGTGCTAATATTTACTATGCAAATGCCCAACTGCATAATACCATGCAACTGTGACCGCTGTCTAAAATTTGTACTTAATTACATTATATTTTCTGGATATGATGAAACACTGGACTAAAAGTAAATAAGTTACAATGATGCATTTACCTAATTAAGACAAACAATATTTTTCATGCTTTTCACACGCTGTTTCAGTCTTGTACCCTCCTTCTAAAGTCTTAAAAACTCATTAGGGAAAACAACAACAAACTGCATGCCGAAATATGACTAGACGACATGTTTATCATGCCAGTCAGAATATTATTTTCTGTAGAATATAAATTAGATAATTCTTCATTCATGCTGGGCAGAAAGATAAGCTGCAAACAAAAACCTATTTGTTGTCAGCCAACTACATTCCAGAAAAAATGTTCTAATGTAACAAGTGACAACAGACAATAATCAATAAAGGTCTCAGCTATGGGAACATGTTCCAAGCCCCACTTACTCTTTAATGATGTTGAAACCATGCGGGCGTCAAGTGCTGCGAGTTGAAACACAAAACAAAAAACACAGATATACCTTAGACGAGGATATTCACAGCAAAACAGAGAGAGTCCACAACCAGGTGGAACTGGACAATAGATTCTACCACAAACCACAAGCAAAACAGAGTGATGGATATGGACTGAATCCCAAACATCAGTAGTTTGGTCTTCAGTTGCTTTGACTCTACCTGAAGACACCACATCTTCAAAGACCAGCGAGTTGCCAGGTCTGTGCAGGCTACGCTGCTCTTTGTCCACCAGCTTGTCCACTGTAGACATGGCGTTGTCGACAGCTGCCTCTTGGCCCGAAGGGACTCTGAACTCAGACAGGTAGTAGGCAACAATGCTGCCTTCACTAGGAGCAATGAGACAAAAATTAAATAGTACAGAGGTGGAGCACAGTAAAAAAACAAAACAAAATGTCACTATGCTAAAAGGGTCGGACAGATGCATGTGTGCTGATATATCAGGCTCTTATTGGTCTTATATTCAATACTGTAAATTGGTCAATGATGTCAGTAGTAAAAATCTTGCCAGATTTTCTATAAATAATAGCTGTTAATGCAGCTACAATAATTGAACAGAAAATGTTTAGAAATGACTGTATTGTAAATGGTGGTGCTATTAGTTCACAGCACCACCATTGTGTAGTATCACTTGTTCAGTTAAACCTGTTTTTGAGATATCCTGCCAACCAACACACAGACAGACAAACCAAAATGGAAACATAACCCTCTTGGTAGGGGCAATAATAAAAAGGAGTGAATTAAAGCTCATTATGAACGCCTTATTACTCCAACTTCAGTGCCATACCTGAAAGCCTGAACTGTAGTACCAACATAGTATTTGGCCAACGGTGAACTTTTGGAATAGATGATTTTAAGCTGAAAGATACAGAAGCAAATTCACAACAGAGCATCAATAAAGGCTGTTTGAAAGGACAAAAAAAAAAAAAAAGCAGTGTTGCCATGCAGATGAATTGAAATTTTTGAGGACAGGGCAGTGTTGTGGAGGCCTGAGCAGCAGTCTTACCTGTGAAATCACCTGCTTCGCCAGCGCCTTGAACTCGGAGCTGTTGGAGTTCTCGTAGGCGTCGTAAAACAACTGATTGGTGATCCGCATGGAGCCGCTGTACATCCTGTTGACCCGCACATCTTTACGGACTGCAGGATCACACAGACAAGACTCAAGACACACACCCACACTCTCACTGCACAATTACTTTATCTCCTTCTGTTTTGAGTGTTAGTGCTGCGGCTTTTCATCTGACTGGCTTTGTTAACTTTTCTTTGTTGTTGTCACTCCCTTCTATCTTTTCAGTTGTGAAGTTTCAAATCCCTCAGGTGTACTTGTTTCAACAAATGCAGCTTTAATCTCTCCTTCTAGCTTTCAATCATTTGCACGTGCAAATGATCAAACAGAATAAAGGTGCACTGAGCTCTAACTTGCCTATGAACATTTCATGGTTTATCAAAAACGTGTATGCTTATGTTTTTGTGTATCAGAAGGAGAGAAAGAGGACAGCAACTGTACGCTTTCTCTTTTCTTTTGATCTATATATTTTACCTCCACCACAGAAGTCATTTTTTTTGGTCCTGTTTGTTTGTTAACAAGATATCTCCAAACTTTAACAGATTTCAATGAAATACAGAGGAATGTTAGACCAGGGGCCCAGAAATAAGTCTTTTAATGTGGATCCAGTCTTTTTTTATTTCTTCATAATGTGCAAAAGGGCCTTTTTCTACTACACCAGCTGGAATAAAAAACAATCTGGCAAACCCCCTATTTTTCTATCACTTATGTATTTTGATACACAATGCAGATTTTATTTCTTTTTTTCCTTTTAAAACAACACATTTAGAAGACTGTGGATTGGTGGAGGTGTGTACTCTCCAAGCGCTCTGCAAATGATATATATAAAAATAACATATGCAATTTTACAAAATAATTTAAAACACGTTGTAAAAAAGCGAGACAAATTAGGTTGCTTGCCAGTTACTGCAGCACTTGTCAACCCTGTGTATCCTGTAAATGTCATATTCTTGTTAGTTACTTTGGAATTGGGAAAACTGTTCATCTTTGTCAGTTCAGTTTATCTGCCATCTTGATTGCTGAGACTGTTCTGCTCGACTTTAATAACATATTTTGGGAATTTGTGCTCCATTATTTGTCTCATGTTGACTCAGCACATTGTGTATATCAACATGCTAATTGCCAGATTGTGTGATTTACTTTACCCACCTTCATTATGATCAGGTTACTTCAAAGATGTACATCCTTTTTCATTAACTATTTGCTATTGTGTCCTATTAATCTAATTAATATTAAGGAAGGGGTTCTTACAGTGGAAATGCCAGACCAGCAGTCCGGCCATAAGCGCAATAACAGCAATGAAGACCACCACACCGATCACCGCCCCAACTTTCCCTGGACCCTTTTTCTTCTCAAGCTTTTTGTTATCTGATGCTGGCAGGAACTGGACAGCGGTGTCCCAGTCTTTGTCCTAGAAGACAGACAGACAATTGTATGGGTGAATGAACGATCAACACATAAAACTGAAGGGGACATAATAATTAAGCCAACAACAACAACCTCCGAATAATACTTCCAACCATTTCACAGGAGGTGGAGACATTTGTGGACACAGAGCTGCAGGGATGTTCCTTTACTGACACGGGTTGATTTTGTTTGTTCTTTAAGACGGAATAGAAGTAGCTGCCTTTTTTCTACCCCAGCAGAGTAGATGATCAACTGAAGATAAGTGACAGCAGCAGAGAGTAACTAGGTACTTAGGAATGTCACAGCCTGTGGTTACCAACAGAATGAGGGTCTCAACCAGAGGAACTGTGCAACAACCGCATGTTCTGAAATATGACAAATTGCTTTTCAAGGGAAAGAAATCTAAATACAATTCATTCAATATCGGCTCATAAATAACAGGACAGTTTCAGTGTCTGGCACGGTTAATGAATTAGAAAGGAACATCATGTATGAGTCACGCTTCTGTGGTTACCTTAAAAAGGTAAGAGAAATGGGGGAGGGAGTTAGTACAAAGGTTTCACAATGTAAAATCCCGTCAAACCTGCTGGGAGCAAACCACTCGCAGACCTGAAGTGGAACACAACAGGTTTCTGCGAGTGCTCGCTGTACTGTAGTATAGCATTTTTAAAAAAAGGTCCCTGAAAAAATGGGCTTCTTCACAAGCCAACAAAAGATCATCTTAAAAGCAAAAATCACTGGCATTACAATTACAAGGAGCTTAGTGGAAGATCATCTGCAAAACTGCGACGCCATTAACTGTTTTATGAACTAAGGGCAACTATTTCTTTCCGCCTGTATAAACCTGATACTCATGAATGACAAGAATGAATAACACTGCACCTATGAGGGCACGGCAAACAATGCAAGCATTAAAATGTAGTGTGTTGACAGAATTATCTACAAAGAGCAGGTATTACATTTGTCATAGTCTAATTATCATTTTAAAGGCTCATTGCAGAGTCCGTGGAATAGACATTCCCTCCAGCTTTCCTAGTATTTCTCTGTTTTGTTAATTAACCAAAACATGCATCATGCATTGACCGTGTTTTTTTTTTTAAAGTTACAAGCTGCAAATTAAAAAGGGAAATAGATTCTAAATTAAGAAACAGAGAGAAGGCGACATAATGTCCCATCTCCTTATGAACAAGATTAAGTTTTCCTAAGCAACAGATCATTTTCAAAATAACCAGAACTCATAACTCTAAGTGTAAATGTTACCTGAGATTGTAAGCGATTTCTCAGTGTACAAAACTCTGAAATATTCACATGATATTCCTTACAACGTCAAATACCTTTAACAGCAATTTGCTTATTATTCTTGTGCACAACAGACATTTTTATTTATTTAACATTTTTATACACATCATGTAATAATAATAATAATAATAATAATATGTTTAAAATAGCATTAAATTATTACCCAGCCTCACTGTCAATGACCAAAACATGCTCAGCACAGCAACCTTGCAGCTGAATACTCCTCCAGATCTGCTCCATTGTGCCCTGGAGGACAAATCCTCTGAGACCGAAGGGCATTTTCCACATAGCGCCTTGTATTTATCACCATGCTGTGATGCTATGGAGTAATATGGAAGTGGATGTTAGCCTACACAAGTGAACAAGTCACAACAGGGCGGAGGTTCCTGGAGGACGCTGCCTGCTTTCTAAGAATCTTCAACGATGAAGCTCAGTGAGATTCCCAAATGTTTTCATGTCAATCATCCCAGAGAGATACACTTCGAAGTCCTTATTTGTAAAAGGATTTAACTCAAGTTTGGAGTTGGTTTTAAGGTTGAAGGGCTTTGGAGTAGGCTTTTATCTACTGTTCACTGCAGATGGGAAGACGCCGCAATACCTTTTTTCCATTGTGCTAAATTCTTGGAAATAAAGGTACCAGAGAAAAAAAAACCGGTTGCGTCTCCGGGCTTGTTTGTTGGCAGGATATCTCCAATCTATCCAAGATTTTACAAAATGATTTCAGCTATTACTTGAAAGAAGAAAATGATCTGACATGGATCCTATGACTGTCTATCACTTTTTTTTCTTGTATCAAAGTAACAATTTTGGGGGATTGTGCTGCCTCAGAAGAGGTGCCCTTTTGAGTGCTCTTGTGAATCTAAAAGGGGACACTTTGGGGCTTTTTTATTTTATTTTATTTTTTTACATGGGAATAACGAGTTTAAAAAGTTCTCCCAAAATAATACCTAATGAAAGTGATAGCACAGCTTTTAATCTGTACAGAGCCAGAAGCTTGGCAAAGAAATGAAAGCAGGTTTTCTCAGCTTCTAATCGCTGGATTTCTTTTTTCACTTAGTAACATGATTGTCTTCAGTGCAAACCAGTGGGTTGGTGATAAGAGTGGCTGAGACTGTTGAGGTTAAAAATACAGTGACACCCTTACAAGTGTTGTATGTGTTTGTGTTTAATGAAAACACAAGAGACCTATCTACTTCATGTTTGCTATGGGTGGATTCATTCATCTATAACCTACACGCTCTGCAGTATTTTCACTTCCTGTCTGATGCTGCCCACCCTTTCACAAATATGACACCAATGTTAGTAAAGAAATGAAATCGCCACTGTCATTCAGGAAACACCCAAAACGCTTTCATACAAACACAAACATCGAATCGACATTTAACAGGATAAAACAGAGCCTCCACTTAGGATGTATGAGACATGTGGAGGCCGCATACAGAAGTACAGGTTTCTTACCGACTTTGGGGTGTATCTCAGTCCACTGTCCATGTAGTCCATCAGGGGTCAAAGCCTGGACTAGGCTTCCAAAATTAAAACCAAAACGCCCTCAAACACCTGAACTACTTCTTCTCTCTCTCTCTCTTCTCTCTTCTTGCTTGTTTCTTTGACTTACAGGCTATGAGTTGCCCACAGGCCGTCTTCCGAGGTGACGACAAGAGACGACACTTGTGTTTGTCACCGAATCTATATCAAGAAACAGGAAGAAGAAAAATGTCTTGAGTCTGGTGTCCTTGTAGGATCCTCTCCGGTTGAGATGTTCACAAATGTCTACCTGAGCAGAATATGTCGCCTGCCCGAGTGACTCCTATGGAGGGAAACCGGACGAAACAACAAGGAAAAACTTTCCGGGATCTTCAGGTTTCTGCGGGCGTGTCTCCACCGCATAAACACCTGTAGCTACTTCCTGTTTACCTGGTGAGGACTACGATATTTTTTTTATGTCCTTTTACGGTAAATGACAGAAAAGTACCTACTATAACAAACAAAACGCACCATTAACTCGATTATAATACCGACTGTGCTGAGTTTACATTTTATATATTTGTTGTAGTGTTTTTAAGCAGCTGAGGACTATATTTTAAGCCTGGACACATTTTCAAGGAGTTAATAAATAAAAAATAAATAAATAAAACAATTACAATTTTTAAAAAGTTTCTATTCCGTCAAAAATTGATATAGTAAAGGTTTCATACAGCCTATTTTTAGTATCTGTCTGTATCTGTCATGTGATCTTATCCGGGCTTCACGCCTCCCTGTTTGTGCAATACAACGATGATGACGACTCACTTCTGCTGAATCACCTCCATTTTTTTTTATTACATCCATGATGCATGATGAGCCACAAGTTTCAGTTTGACAAACGGCATCTCCCCCCAAACGGAAAGTCGCCAGTATTGCCAATTTGTAAATAGAGACTGTTTTAATCCGCTAAACACAGGCGGATTAATACAACTAGGCAGCACTATTTATTCTGTAATGCTAAATACAGGACAACCACGGGCCTTTACAAACATCCCTCTAAAACCTTTAAAATAAGAGATTAGGGAAAAGAAAACAAGCCTTAATATATACATATATATACATATATATATATATATATGTATTCAAACACACACACCCTTAAAATAATGTACAGCTAAAACCATTAGTTTTTTAATTAATCGACAGAAAATTAATTGACTATTCTGATAATTGAGAGAGAATAAAAAATGCTTTCGGTTCCAGTTTCTCAAACGTGAATATTTGCTGGTGTTCTTTGTCTTCTTCTATGATATTAAACTAAATATTTTTTGGGTTTTGACAAAACAAGCAATTTGAATATGTCAACTCAGGCTTTGAGATATTGTGGTGGGCATTTTTTCTTTTACATAATTAACTTTAAATTGAAAGAAACTGTTAGTTGCATCCCTAAAATAATGGTCCTTTAAACTCTTGAATTTAATGCCAATTCTATCTGTCTATCTATCTATCTATCTATCAATCAATCATTCCATCATTCATGAAAAGAAGAGACATTCGTATGGAAGTTGTGAGTTTATTTATGTGTATCCCCCTTGTAACCATAAATCTGTTTCCATTGGTGTCTAATATGCATATATATTAGTTCCCAGTCCCCTCCCACAATCAAGCAGGCAGTTACAAGATTGAAGCCGTTTGGGTGCATAGTGAGACAGTCACATACAGAGATACTGTCACAGGAAGAGAAAAAATAGAAAACAAGAAAACAAACTTAAAAATATATATCATATCATTTCATATAAGAACAATGCACACCACAGGTAATCCTCCAGGAAAAAAAGCCATGATTGCAACATCAACTATACAGGCATACAAAGACAATACTGAGAGAGAGAAAAGAGGATTCTAGGATTCAGTTTACTTGTTTGTCTCATTATCTACCTGTAAAAATACACAAGTTAGCTTTTTTTGTTTTGCTTTTTTTTTTTTTTTTTTTTTTTTCAGAAACCAGCTCTCCAAGCCTTGTCTTTCTGTGTGTGTGTGTGTGTGTGTGTGTGTGTGTCTCTGTCTGCCTGCACAGCCCTCCAGCTCCAAGTTGTCTCCAAATTGGCTTTGATCCGGGCCGGCCCAAGCCTTTCTGGGTACCCAGATCCCCCAAAATCAAGATTGCAAAATTCCTACCAGAATTATTTGTTACAATCCCCAAATTTTGTATATTCTGGTTCAGAAAGAACTTTGTCCATTGTTTGGCATTTGTTGTGATCCCAGAATTAATTATATAGCACGCCCAAATCCACCAAATTATGTACTTCACTTCATTTGGGGGCCCCCTGGTGGCATATGGTAGCAGATGCTTATTTTGTTTGTGCCTCTGGGCCGGCCCTGTTTTGATCTATCAGACTGTTCTACGCTTTATGACCAGCAAAGCCAACAGTTGCTCCAATAACGTGCGTGTACATCATCCCCAAAATTAGTTGTTTTGTCTGATACTTGGTTTTTGCTTCAGATAATTTGTGCAAAAAGTAATAAACAAAAAAAAGAAAAAAGAAAAAACCACTTGTCAGTTTGTGACATGTCATCGCCCAGTCACAATGCTTGTGACATTAAAATCAAAGCCACATAGGAACCTGTCTGGTACATAGTATGGAAAAAAAAAACTTCCATGATACATTCAACTATGTAACACAATGTCAATAGGTATTACTTTATCTATCGATTCATACCGCTTCCCTATTGATAAAAGGCTGTGTTTGTGTGTGTAGGAGTGGATACGTGATCACACCCACTTAGTAAGGGTTCAGAGTAGGTTTGTGTGATGTGTTTGAGCTGGGGGGTCTGTGCACACCTTCACCTTCCCCGAGTCTTTCTAACAGTGAGTGCCTGCAAACACAACTCATGGCCACCAAGCTAAGAACCCTTAACCACCTCGAAGCCTCTTCCCTGGGGAAAAAAAAAAAAAAAAGGTGGAATAAAAACATCTACTCTTATATATATTTAAACTGTATATGTATATTTTGTCTTGTTATCATAACAAAGAACAGAAAGTAAATAATTCATGATTTCATTTTTTTCTCATTTGTTGTTTCACTATACATTTTAATTGGTACAAAGAACCTTCATATACAAGCAATCTATTGAGAGGAAAAAAGAACAAAATAAAACACCAATTATTTTTGAGAAAACCATCAGAAACTGCATGAATGACACTTGCATGGTGGAAAACTAAAAGTTAGTGTCTGGTATGCCGGTTTGATGATGGCTACTCAAAAACATTTAAATTTTGCTTGATTTGCCTTTCACTTTCAAAAATAAAGAAAATGTCTGAAGAAATGTTATACATCTTGATCTGAGATAGCTGTATTGATAATTACAGAGAAATCTGCAGAATCACATTTTCCATAATGCAAAATGGCAGATACATCACCTTTTCAAAAGAAACATGATCAAAAAGAGCTCTATAGTACAATAGTAGCAGTAGTAGAAGTAGTAGCGTTATTTAAGGAACCAGTAAATGGAGTTTGGATGTATGCAAATGATTTTAACAATAGCATATGTTATTGGTCAGTAGTATGCTCCCCCTCAGTTGCTGTCCTCTGTCAGACTCCACAGCGTCCCCTGAAGGCTCTGGTTAGATCTGCATCTGCTCCAGGTATTTGTAGGTGGGATTTTCGTAGCCGTGGTTCTGCATCTTGCTGAGGTGGCGTTCCTCTGGTGTCAGCATGGGGTCAACCTGTCAGACAGACACACGGCACTCATAATGGGTGACCTCGACAAGGGCAGAACTCATTGATACTCCAGTAGGCACAACATGCTGCGTGTGTTGTATTCAAAAAGCTGCCGGGACAATAATCTAATCTGCTTTGCATTTAACCCATGCTCTATTTACATAAAACATGGTAATTGAATCGAAATCTGACACTTGCTAAGATGGATAGCAGTCCACTGAGAGCACTGCTGTGTGCGGTTTACACTCTCTGCTCCAAATAACAGGTGGCTTACCTCCACGATGCCATGACTGATGGTGCCATATTGCCTCTTCCTCAAAAGCACCAGACTGATCACAATCACAGTTGCTATGGCCACCGCGATCACCAGCAAGCCAATCAGTGCACTGCTTCCGAAGCTGTCCTCTACCAGGGGGCGGTAGGATTCCTAACAGGTAGAACAGGTGAGAGGAAGACAGAGAGACTAATTAACTTAAGCAGGTCATTTTCTTATGCTGAATAGACATTTAAATTGCTCCTGTCCAGCCATCTAAAAATGTATGTGAACCAATGAACCATTTTTAAAGGGAAATTCCAGCATTTGTCAACCAGGGTGTGATTCTCATATTTGACAACATTAATACTACATTTAACATTTGCAATTTGGAAAACTTGCAGACACGAACTATCCTGTTTGTTACTACTTCTCTAACATGCACTCAAGCTAAATCGACAGCAGCCTCACATGAAGCTCAGCGTATGTTCAGTCAGGAAGGTTATCTTTATGCCTCATTCATTCACATCCCTCTCCATCTCTTTCTTCCCGCTTCTCTTAATCAGCTGATTATGGACGTTTCCTCTCTCACTTTCCAACCAGATTTTGCCACGATCTCCATCAGCCAATCATATTCCTGCTGTCAGACTCTAAATCTGTTCTCCTGCAGTTCACCACATTCATTGTCCGGGTCGAGCCCATCAGAAGTCCACTTCTCGTCAAATCCAGATCTTCAGCCATCCTTCCACCAACACCACCAGTGTCTAGACTCCATCGGGGGGGTATCCTATACTACTCACGGCTTCTCTACCCCCTTAAAATATGATGACGACAATATAATCGCCAAAGACTCTTCACATTTCTCCTCTTTATTATGCACGTATCAATAAATATAAGTCTCTCCTGATTTAAATGAAATTAGCTGTCTAGTTTACCTGGAAGTGGATCTGCTATGTTGTGCAACTCACTTCAATAGCAACAGGGATTTCCATAGCACAACTATCTGTGTTTACTTTCAGTCGGACTCAAAGAGAAGTGTTCGCAATGATTTCTGTTAATTTGGAAAGCTGTAGTAGACTCACACTTCTTGCCCTGATCAATATTGTTCTTGCTGGAATCTGTGTTCCCAAATATCTGCAGCGGAGTAAATTGTTATCATGATCAATAGTCATAATAGAAAGATATAAGATTAGCACCCAGGTTGACACATGCAAGAATTTCCCTTTAAAATATAAGCCAGTCATCAAATGAAATTTGATTCCTCTGCTCTGCAGGCAAACTGCAGTTTGATTTCCACTTTGCCGAGCATGGACTGATCAATCTCCCTTGACGTAGCTTTGGAGGAGAATTAACCCTTTATTTTCATGTTATTTTACAAAACCACAGTGAGGCAGGGACAACATCCCTATTGGCAGAGGACCTGTAAGACATGATTGACTTGTGAATAGTGTGTACACATGCATGAAATGTGTCTTTGTGGAAGATAATGTGTAATATCTTGGCCAATTCAGTATATACACACACAACCACAGTCACCTACACTCGTCTTGTAATCTGGCACATATGACACAAACTAATCATATGTAGACAGCCACTGGGGATTTTCTTTTTTACTGCTCATTCTCACACATAAACTGAGCACGCTCAGTTTGTGTGGATTCACATTCATCATATGAACTGAGATTTTCAATGTGTACATTCAGATACATTCACATAACAAACATGCACCCATGCAGAAATAACCAAAACATATTAGCCTGAACAGAACACTTTAAAAAAAATAAGAGAGGGGATTCGGGGTCTTTTCCAAAGCTGTGTTTTCTTTTTTTTATTTAGCAGCTGCAGAACTGGTATCTTTGCACACTCCCACACTCCCTCCTTCTTTCATCTTCTCCCCACTACTGATAACTACAGTTCCCCAGAGAGCCCTGTGGAGGGCGCCGCTATACTCACCAGCTCATCATCATGCAAAAGGCTGACTCTCTCTGCACTGTAAACCACTTCTTTAACATCCAGAGACTCATCAATCACCTGTCAACACAGACAGGGGAGCCCAGGTTACACTCACCACAGTGTGTGTGTGTGTGTGTGTGTGTGTGTGTGTGTGTGAGAGATCGTATGTGTGTGAGATAGACAGGGAGAGAAAGAGGAAGATAGGCAGGCGGAGAGCGAGAGGGTAGTGAATGTGCAGCGAAGTAAACTGTACGGATTATCTGTGTTTGGATGATGATACACTTGGAGCTGTCTTGTACAAACTGGAAGGAGAGAGGGAGGGGGTTTGCAAGCATCAACAACACTCTCAACGACTCTCTTCTAGGAACACAGTCAGCATGTCTTTCTGAACAGACTGTCAGCCACTCATTACTGAGAGCTCTAATCAGAAGCGCTGTGAGTGGAAGTGGGTGTGTTCAGGAGGCACACACAAAATCTGCTGTTTGTAGAGACAGAGCAGTCCAGAGTCTGTTTCCCACGATAAATAATCACGGTAGACATTTAGATGTCACCGCCGTTATGTTGTTTTTTTAACCTCAGATTGCTCCGTCTTAGAAGACTAGCATTTCCAAAAAGAAACATGCGTGCATTCAAAAACTTGCATGATTCATATTCTCACACACACACACACACACACAAATACACAGCTTTGCAGTTGGCGTTGGATTAGCATGCGAAACACAGCACACATTCGGCGGCCAAGCATCGTTTGAAAATCCATGAGGAGGAATGGTGTGTCCGGCAAAGAAAAGAAGCATGCAATGAGGGCCGAACAAAGTGTGGAGTTGATCTGAATGAGAGTCGGTTGGAAGAGGCCAAAGAGAGACACGCAAATAGCCCAGTGTGAACATAGTTACTGGAATAATCTGACTCATTAAAAGCTGAACTTAAGAGAGCTATGTCAAAGCGCTGTATGTACTGAACAATTTTAATCATCAGCACAATTGCCTCGGCCTGAGGCTGTGGTAATGAAATTAAACTGTCAAGAAGACAGTTGTCTGCAGGATATTTAACGCAGGGAATACAATTTAGTATCTCAACACAATTTCTACTGTGTTTGTGCTTTAACAATGCTGCTCTTAGTTCATGTGTCGAGCAAGTTAGTAAGTTAAAAATGCTTTGAGGCACAAACAGAATGATGAAAGTGACTCTTAAGAAGCTCTTACCACATTGTCGCTGATCTTGGGTTTGCTGTTGATGATTCTCTCCTCAGCACCTATCAGGCCGTCTAAACCAGACATGGCGGAGCCTGCAGGAGGTGAAGGAGCAGAGTCAATAGCAGCAGAGCAGCACAAACAAACAAACAAACAAACAGGGATGGTGGTATTGATGGTGGACAGCCGCACATAGCTGTCCAGCTCTTTCCCTCACAACTGTCGCCTCAGTCTCCTTAGTGCACTGGTGACAACAAAGCCCTTTCTTCCATTCAGCACAGTGTGAGCTCTGTGAAGCCAACATGACACTGACCTTACATTTTCTACAAAGATCCCTCTCAAAGTGCTGTTTTGCATATAGCTGAGGTTTCTCTATAAACATCCAGTTACATGCACTGACTCTAAATGAAACTCGTCTTTTTGTATCCCTCACTTCATGGTCAAAACTCTACATCACTGTAGTTCATCATCTACATATTCTTCATAGTCCCTTGAGATTTTAACAGATGATCATTTCTTAAAAACCCTGTGGGTTTCAGTAAATGGCTAAGCCAAAAAAAACTGGGCCAGAGTGTCAAGTATGCATGTTAGACTGATGGTTTTTAAATAGGCATAGGATCTATTAATATACACACACCAGATATGCCATGAATAAATCAAGAACTGAGAGAGGAGAGAGCGAGCGAGCAAGGCAGTGAGGGCAGGGTCCTGAACAATGTACATCAGCCATGAGTCTGGCGTCGGCTTATTGTCTGCTGCTGCTAGCCAGCCAATGCCAAGCGCTTACGATGAGTACAATTGCCTTTGGATTAAGCGAGGAACAATGGTGTGTGTTTATGAGCCTCACTCAGCAGAAGTGACGTCTGAAACTGGCAGGTTATCAGATGGTACTGCGGGGTGCACATAGTGTCGCAGCCACACACAATAACACACAGCACAATGGGAGTGACCTTTGTGGGGGCAATGTGACCTTTCATTTTCATGGATGTGGAAAAAGTGCTGAAACAATTAGTCCATTAATTGATTAGTCAGTAGACAGAAAATGAACTTACAATTAATCATTTCAGTCATCTATCAAGCAAATGTGACAAATATTCACTCAAACATGGGAAAATCGGGAAAATCTTGATGGGCATTTTTCACTATTCCCTGACATTTTAAAGATAATAGATTAATTAAGAAAAATAATGGAGAGATTAATCTATAATGAAATGAATCCTTAGTTGCAGCACAACTGTAGGTTGGACACATAAAACGCAAAATCAGAAAAACAGAAATACAAAGGGTTTTATGGAAAAAAACAGCAGGGGAGGTTGCACATCCATTTTCAAAAAAATCAATATATAATTTAGACTCAACAATTAGTGGAAGGCGTCTCTGTGTTCACTGAGTAAGATCACAAGGTTAAGCCCAGATCAGACAAAACAGGTGACCGCATCCCTGTCTCAGGTCTTGGAGGACAAATTGGGCCAATTAAGACTGGGCTGTGGGTCAGCAGCAGAAACACTGAGCCTCAGACAGGGCCACTAAATCACACAGCTCCTATCTGGAAGAGGGCGACAGATGCAGGGAATGAGTGTGTGGGTGGGGGAATAATTAAGCAAGGTGCTTTGACAAATGTACTGAAGAGTTTTTTCTGAGAGGGGGGCTGGCTGTGACCTATCTCTATCAAACTTAGAAGCCCCTGACTTTGCTATTCAGCATGAGGTGATAATCCTAGTATTATGAAAAGCATAGGAGCAACTGAAACCCAACCACACACCCATGTGAGTCATCAAAAAAAAGTAGAAAATGAACCACCAGATGGCTTCTGATAAAATACAAATGGTGGGAGAGAGAGAATCCCAAATTGCACCAAGGGAAAGGAGAACAGGGGAACAAAATAGTAGATGGGAATGGCTTGGGAAATGAGGAGGGGGGCAGAAAAACAAGACGCAACAGAGGCACCAACCTTTCTTGAAGGCACGTGGGGAGTCTGATAGATCGCCTTGGCATTAGAAATGAGCAACAGAAAAAAAAGAACAGAAAAGGGGAAGGAGAGAATAGAGAAAACTTAGGTGAGACGAGAAAAAGGCAGGATTATCAAGCTGTGTTAATTGATTAGAAAAAGAGTCCAGCAGGGAAGAGTCCGAAAATAAATTCGAGACATAACCAAACTCAAAAAGGGAGCCATTTATAAATTGGCTATCTCTGTTTAAGCCCTCTGGGGTGTTGGCATGTATATTAAATGTTCCTTGGGGATTTACTTGTAATTTGCCTTCCATCTTTCTGGAAGCGTTCCATTCGTCACTTTTTTCTCTCCTTGAGGATTCAATCTTTTGTTTGGCACAAATGTGACAAAGAAGAGAACCAGAACTGCTCATTTCTTTGTCCCTAAGCTTTTGGCTCCAGCTCAACACCAAAGCCTGAGGCTTTGTGCATTTATCTGAACTTCAGTAGTGCTGCGTTGAAGGCTAGGCCACAGGGAACTGTGCAGGCACAGATAAGTCCAAACCCATGGCTCCACAGCACATTTGCATCGTAAACCTATTCTCCATCACTGTGCAACAGTTCTGGCATGCTTCATCACCAATGTCCTTCAGAAGGACTTGTGTATTTGGCCTATTGTTCTCCACACTGGCACAGTGTTGCTCATGGTGCTGCTTGTGTGCTGCTTGTCTGAGGCTGGAGCTACTCACCCTCTGGCTCTGAACGGGACCCCAAGGATGTGACCTGGAAGGGGCGGTAGGGTTTGCCCTCGGGCAAGGGGACTTCCACACTCTCCTCTGACGACACAGTGACATCTGGCTGTGATTCAGAGATAGATGACAGGAACTGGTCCATGTCAGCTTTCTGCTCCTGGAGTAGCTCGTCTGCAGAAAAGAGATAATGAAAAAGCATGAAGTGGCCTGGCACATGCTAACACCTGCCAACCTGGGACATGGCAGAACATGTGTAAATTGGTGAGAGTTTCACCAATTACTGTTAACATTCTTTTCAAACAGAGCTGCTGCTACTGCAAGAGAGACGTCTGTTCCCATTTCTGCTAACTACCAATTAGTATTTTTCTGAGAGCTATTTTCCGTGTAAATCTGCACATCTCCCAACAGGATGCTGCATGGTGAAAGCTGTGACCCAGTTCTGTCACTGCACCCGCTCCACTTTAATCTGTGCTGCAACACCATGCTATGGTTCTTTTAATGAACCAAAGGAAACAAAAGGAAAATAATAAAACATGCCGGACACTGGCTGTCTTAAATTGTACCACTGGAGATGAATACATCCCAAATACAGTTTCCAGCTTTAGATCTAATTGTAAAAATGAGAGCTGGTGAGCAGTGGCCCTTAAAAACAGAGAGTAGTATCTGTATTAAATAAATTCCCCTCCACAAAGTCATACTGAGAAAAAGACAATACTTTTCTCTCTGATAATTGGTTTACAGACAGCGCTAAAGCCTGTCTACTGGTCTCCTCCTATATTTGTGTTTCCCTTTGCACAAAGAGAAGAAAAAATTCACAGAGGGCCAGAGGAAATGTGATGTATTAGTTTTATCTGTCTGGCACATGTGCGAATTCCATCACTGTTTTCATTTCACTTCATTCATATTACAGCACGCCATCCTCCCTCCAAGCTGCCTAGGGGCTTTTGACTGAACACGACTCACCAATTTCATCCTGAATGTCCTCGGCCACGTAAGGTACTTTGTAGAGCAGAGATAGGCTCTGGTTCATCCTCTCCTCAATGACACGCAAGTGGGTCATCACCTGGTGTTGGAAAAAACAGACAAACAGGGCGTCATGTAAACAAAACCCTGCTGTATTTTTATGATGACATCAAAGTGAAACTGCTTCCCTGTATGGAAATGTAGTGATTTATTCCCAGGATCTTGGATAATTAAAACAGAGGACAAAATAATCAAGATTTTGATGTACAATGTTGCCATTTACACCCAGGACTGCAGCTAATTATTGCCATTTTTGATAAACCTATTCATTTTTTCCAAAAAACAAGGACAAATGCCCATTTTAAGTTCCCAAAGCCCAAGGTGTTGTCTTCCATTTGCTTATTTTGTCTGAACAACAGTGAAGAACACAACTGAATTATATTTATGATGATATAAGATAGAGAAAAGCTGAAAATCCTCCCGATGAAGAGGCGGTAATTTTTTAAATAAAATACTTAAAATTCATTAAGATTTTTGTAGAATAATTTTATGGCAAATCCATTAATTGAATAATCGTTTCAACACAAATCCAGTGTCAACTAATTACAGAAAATACACCCGTATCCCAGAAAATCCCCCTGAAATTCTCTTGAGTTTATTGCAACTGATGAGTTTTGTCACCTAATGGCATCACAGATTACAGTCTTGGCTTTCCTGTTTGGAGATTTGCATAGAGAAACGATGTTCAGCAGGAAAAATGTGGTGGTGCGGTGAAATAATATGAGCATATGAGAAGATTAAAATTCAACTTCAGACACAGATGCAGCAGCAGCACGAGAAAATACAAACCAAACAAAAAGATGAAGATGTAGGCAAAAAGAGTAGAAAAAGATGAAGAAGAACACAACAACACATAAGATAAGGGGGACAGACGATGATGAAGAAGCAGATGAAGAAGTTATGTATGTAGAACCCTTGTTTAGTAATGTTTTAGCTCAGTTAGCAACATAAACCATTGTCAATATGCCACATGTGCAAAATGGAAATAACTACAAATCAGTCTCTTTTGATTAATCAATACAACCGACAACAGACTTTTATTAAATGACTACACAGTACAAATTTGAGGACAGACAACTAGCTGTTCTCTCAGAATATAAAATGTTCTGGAGGGAGAGAGTTGTTCATGTTCACAAATTTAAACAGAGCTGTCCCAGAAATAGCAGAAATATGTGCTCTCTGGTAGAGAGCATGTTTTTCTTAAGATGAACTCAGACTCGCTCACAGCCAGCCAACGTGCAGACATAAAACAAGTTGCTGCATGTAATATTCAAATCAGTGTTGAAGCTCTGAACTAACTTGACAGGATCTACTGCCTGTCAGCCCCAATGATCACCACTAAATCACAGTTTGGATTAAAAAAAAAAACAACTCTTTTGATAGAACAGATACACACGTTTTTTGTGTTCCAAAAATTCCCCAGTCGCGTTCCCTCCTCCTACCAGCAATATGATGTTCAGAGAGGAGAAATATTTCCACATTTCTGCTGCCAAAGTGGTTGGCAGAATATGAAAAGCTACCAGCCACTGACAAAGCTGACCAGCTCTTGGCAGGTAACTGGTGTTTATTTTCCACTATGATGATTGACTGTTTTAATCTTCCAACACATGGCTGCAGTGCACCAGAGCCAGCAACAGATGGCAATAATGCACCTTTCCCATTAAAAGGCACGCTGCAGCCCCTGTGGCACCTTTCCTGTCGATGTTTGACAAACAATCCTCATTATGAAGATTTACATGTCCCAGTGTTGGAGTAGAGGTTTCGATGCATCAAGCAACCTCTCCTAAACTTGACAGGTGAGGCTTTTATGAAAAGCGAATAATCTTGATCCCAGAGCGTCACATAACACAGTTACATAAAGCACAGCAAGCTGTCTATTTACAAAGGACTCTGTTGTAACGCCCTCCTCCTACGTCACATGTCAAATCCACAAACACGGAGAGTTGCAAGAACTAAAAATGCAGATTTGAACTTGCTGCGGGATTGGCTGAGTGAAGAAATACACTGGAACTAGGCTTGACAAATAAACACTGTGAGAGTACAACACAGATTGGCTTCCCCTGACTGAGCACAGAGGCTCACCGCCTCCCAGATCCCACAATTCATCTAAATAGTAACCTTCCAGTCATTTTTTTCCCCTCCTCGCTATGTTGTTTCATCCATCTGCTGTGTTAGCCGTAATGGGGGAGGATAACTATAAATGGTGTCGAAGGGCACTGACACACACAGGCGAGTACATCTAACAGAGGCGCTTCCAGCCAAATCCCTGTACAGCGGCTCAGAGTCCAGTGTTACACAAGACCTGCGCAATGTTAATCTTCGGCTGAGGCTTAAGTGAATGAAACGCCCGTCCTCCCTCCATCAAACAAGCCTACTCACTCCTCCTGGGCTTCAACTCAGAGAAACACACACTCTTTCTACCTCCTACACACTTAGTAACAGGGCAGAGAGGAGCAGGCTGAGACATCATTATCCCTCCCCTGTCTGAGCAGGAATAGGAGGAGTGAGATCCTGGAGTGGCTCGGCATGAGGTTTCAGATTTACTGACACAGCCTCTAATACAGTACATCTTCACTGGCGAAACTAGCTCAGGAAGGAAGCAAAACCTCAAATTATTGGCAGCTACCAATTAGCCAAATTGATCTATACAGACCTAAAAGGACTGCACAGTTGATAATCAATTAATTAACAAAAATGCCAAACATCTGGGATTTGATGTCTTTGACTGTTGATTGGACAAAACGAGCAATATGAAGACATCAATTTGAGCCCTGGGCACTTGTGATGGGCATTTTTCACCAAAACCAAATCAGGTGATCATCAGGATAAAAAAAAACAAAAACTGACCTGTGACTTCATCTGAGCAGCCTTCTCAGGATCCACAGCCAGGACGTGCTGGTAGTGGCGGATGGTGTGCTGGCGGTCCTTGTTCTCGGCGCGGACGTACCTTCTCAGGGCTTGCAGGATGCGGTGGGGCTGAGGGGGGCGTGGAGTGGGAAGAAGAGGGGTGGTTAGTAGTGTTGGGTGGTAAAACATAACCATTTCTGTGTAATACTGACTCTTAGATGGATCGGTGTGATGCAATATTCCTGTCTTGTGTGGATATAATTGACACGACAGCAATTTCTTCTCTGAAGTGGTATCAATCAGTTGTACTTCTCTTCTAATTTATAGTTATCAATCACGGAATTTTGAAAGTGACGATTACTGTTTAATGTTTTCATTCAGAATATTCAGATTTCATCAGATTCAGGTTTATTTGATTTTAGATAATAAACCTCAAAATGATGAAATATGACTAAACTTAGTAGTGAGCCTCTCATTAGACAAGACATTCATTTGACAGAGAGCACACTTTGTGCTACTAATGAAAAATTACATCTCTTTGCCTACTTTCATATATCCAAACAGGATGACAAGCACTTTGATGTCAAATGTGAGGTGCAAAGAAATCCATTGCAAATAGCATGAGAGAAAATAACATGACATAAAATCTTCCGCAGCACCTACTGGAATAGCATCACTCCACAGATGATGCAATTACCAATTTTGGAGGTGTAACTGAAGCAGGATAAGAAACGACTGCTCTCAAGTCAGGCAAGATTCTAACATTTGAAATGAGTACAAAGTAGAAATATTTAATTCCTTTTTGGGTAACAAGCCCAACACTGGTGGTTTGAGAGACGACCAGCACCTTGCAACAGAGTGCCAAATTGTGCGCTGGCAAAAAGGATCAAAAGACTATTAGATAAGAGGAATTAAAAAAAACACAACACAGGGATTATACCTGTAGGTTCAAATGTGATTGACTTTGTGCTCATGGAGGATTTTGGGATGTGTGTTTTTCTGGCTGCAGTAATCCATTCTCCTCCTGATGAATTGCAAGTTGGCAGAGGGTCTTTTGACAGGATATGAGATTATCCACAGGCCATAAGTAGTGTTAGGCTCAGTGTGGTCTGACGGAAATATGTGTGTGTGTGAGAATGTGTTTGCACACAGACTGAGGGGAGGAAAAAGAAAGCATCAGACAGACGCAGAGAGGTGAGGAGAGGATAAAAGATGCTCTCAAAGGCCAGTGTGTTGTGTTTACCCTGGGGGGGTCGGCCTGCAGAGCAGCCAGGTAGTTCTCCAGGGCCAGACGGCGCCGGTCATTCAGCATGGCCTCCACCCGGGCGAGGTGAGTCTCCACCAGCTGCTGCTTCTCGCTGGCTGCCTCCTCCTCCAGGGACTCCACCATGGCTTGGAAGTGCTATAAACCAAACCATAAACATAAATAAATATGTATATGGCACAACAAAGCTCTTTTAACTTCTACTTAGTAAAAAAACAGCTTTCGGTTTCACTCATGCGCCTCTCAGGCTTGTCAAGGGAGTTAGGGACTCATTTAGAAGTCTCCCCATTCAGACAGTGCCCTAATTTAGCCTTAGAGTGATAAAGATAGAGCAGTCAGGGAAAAGGGATCTTTAATGACACAGGGAGTGAGGGACCCAGGGCCTGTAAGCCGTCATATCTCACCCAAACAAAGGGACAAAGGGGGGACTCCCAGGGGTGAGGCTCAGTGTCTTACCTGGATCAATGTCTGCCTCTCAGCCTTGGGCAGGTTCTTAGCCTGGCGATCAGCCTCTTCCCACTCTTTTCTTACCTAGAAGGAGGGGGGGAGGGGAGACAGAGTGAGAAGGAAATGAAGCGAGATGCAAGGTGTTCCTACTGCACCTGTTCACTCAAAAGACAACTGCCAACAGTCATTTTTTAAAATGCAGATGGGGAACAACAAAGCCTTTCATTGCACAAAGATAAGAGACCCTGAAAGTTTGACCTTGCTCCTTGCCATTTTCTTGCATTCAAACTTTCAAAGCGAGCACATTTTCTGGCCCTGAATTCTCTCAGGCATCGGCTGCTCCTCAACAAGCTGAAGGGACTTTTTACTCTTACTTAAACTACAAAAATGTTATATTTGTTCTTATTTGAGTTATTAAAATTGTTTTCAAAACAATAGCTTTCACCTCACGAGTGCCCTCTATGAAAAAAGTTAATGTTCTTTTCATTTTGTAAATGTAACATTTATCACCATGCATAATTCTGTGATAATAATACTGATTTTGTTTTGTAGTTTTTCGCAGTTATTAAACAAATTACTGCAGGAAAGACGTTCCAAAACAGATTCTGTTTCAAAAGCCAGAAAGTTCTGCACCTGGCAAAATATACCACAGAGAATAATAGACAGAGAATAACACATATTTAATTAGGGAAGTGGTGGCCTGGTAACTCACCCTCTCCATGCGGTTGTGGTGCCTGATCTCCAGCTGCTCCTTGGCCCTCTGGAAGCGACTGTGCTCCTTGTCGTCGGCCGGGGTCTCAAAGTAGATGTCCACATCATCAGTGGGCTGAGGAGTCGGTGGCATGGCTGCGAATTCAGAAACAGATGGTGAGTTGACAGGGCTGCAAAGTGACAACCAGGCAGACAGACAGACAGAGACCGAAACCGACAGACAGGCTGATCCAGGCAGACACAAGTAGGCAGAAAGACACAGACAACTGGACACAGAGAGAGAGAGAGAGAGAGAGAGAGAGAGAGAGAGTTGAAAGTGGAATGCAGATTGAAGTTGGACAAAAATCCTCACAGAAGCACTCCTCTCATTGACGTTCTTCCACTCTTAGCAACTCTGATAAATGTAAGAGAATCTGACAGTCTTTCCTTTTGAATTCCTTTCATCTTCCCATCGGCTTTCTGCTGACAGGTCGCGTCTCCAACACTAATGGAAATATCTCTGCGTTTGACGGCTGGGTCATCTGGGGCGAGGCCAGAGGGCTCTGTTCTGGGTTCCTCGCTATACAGTCACGCAGAACTCACTCCCTGCACCGCTGTAAGTCGCAAAAACAAGAATGCTCCGGGCTCGCGAACAGGAAGAGACCCCAGTGTTTCACCTCACCATCAAAAACAGGAGGCACGGGTGAACGCATAGCTCCTGCTGTGAACTTTACTGCTTCAGCTCCTAAAATCATTTTATTTCTGAAATGCAAAAAATAAAAATCCAATTGCTTATGGCCATGAGTTGTGTTTGAACTGATGAAAAGTGAGTCATTGTAAGGTGCAAAAAACATGTGTTGGTGGGGTTCTAGCAAAAGAAGTGGCAGTGCTCTGTGAGCAGACAGACAGGTTGTTTACAGGCAGACAGACAGACAGAAAGACACATGAACAAATGGCAGGAGTGAACACTGGCAGGCAAACAAAGACGAAAGAAAACTGCAGAAAGTGTGTTTGAAGTTGTATGAATATGAATGAACACTAAATTAAGAAGACAGAAGAATGTCTTGTTCTTTGATTTGGTATTTTTACTTTTGTATCCTGATAAAAATGTACTTGGAAAGTCTTGACCTGTAGTGTGTTATTTGAAATTATTTAATACTAGTTCCAGTACGATACTAGAATCATACTTTTCTTGATGCATTACTTTAAGTAAAATGAACATGTTTTTCTACAAAAGCCTTTTCTTCATTTAACAAAAGCCAAAATTCTCAAATGTTCGACGTTGTCCAAACACAGGCAGCTGTACAAAACATTGGCCTAAAGGAAATCCAGTCTAAAATTGGCAAAAATATGATTAAATCAGAAGATCTGATCAAAATAATGAGTAAAGAAGAGTATGAATCTGAGCAAGTATTCAATGTCAGCTTTCTGTACTTGAAGGTTTTTGTGCCACAGAATTTCAGTTGGTTCAATACGCAGCCATCAGGGAGATCCCTTTTCCCTGACTGCTCTACCTCAATCTGATCATGTCACCTTTGGCTCTAGGAAATTGTGATGAATATTTTAATGCCTATACAATTCATTCGAAAATAATTAACACATTATAATAATGAAAATACTCACTAGCTGCAGCACTTATCAGTAGAATAATAAAACAAAAGATAATGATGTTGAGCAAATTCAGTTGTTGTGATTGTTGTGGTGGAGGTGAAAAGGTAACAACAGCTGTAGTAATGTAATGAGTGACAGCTGAAGACTGCAGAACAGGTGTTCTTCTTGTAGTTCAGAGACAGACTAAACCTATATTACCCTAAAGTGTTTTCAGCGGAGAGTCTGCAGCAAAGACACAGACAGAGAGAGAGGGAGGGGTGTTGTCAAACCGGCCTCTTTCAGGTGAGACTTACTCAGGCGCTTGCACACGGCCATGCAGTACTCCTCTGAGTCGAAATTGTTGCGGTTGCCGGCACAGCCCCCGTATGTGAAGCGCACACACTTCCTCTGGCTCAAGTCGAAGTGCCAGCGGGGCATGGAGGCACGGCAGGGGCCGGTCTCAGCCTCCAGGGTGCACACAGCTGCCGGGGACAGCTTGTTAGATCATCCAGCCACCAGGGGCAGCACTTATTTCCAATTACAAACACATAACTTCCTTCAAAACACACCACTGCCACGTCTACAAACAATAAAAAATACTAGAGCAACTCCTTTTGTACATGATGTGCAGGATTTGGCTAAATATAAGGCAGGATGTTTTGTCCTTGCTCTGATAAAGCAGAACAGTACATCACAGTGTCTGCAGTGAGCTGAAGAAAAGGGTATTTGCTGATGCATACACTTATCTAATTACAGTCTGGCTGAGATTTAAATATAACTGCCTATAGTTTAAAAAGTTAAAAAGGTTTGATTATATCTAAGTGCTAGGCAAAGTGCCAATAAGGGGGAGAGAGAGAGAGAGAGAGATAGAAGGGAGGATGGCACATTGTAATTTAAAACACCTCATTACAAACCTTTCACTTCCTGCAGAGTCTTGTCCTCATCTTGGCTCTCTGACATTTTGCTGCTCTCTTTCTTCTCATCCTCGTCCTCCTTATCTGCCTCCTCGTCCTCATAGACATAGTGGTACTCCTCCTCATCTTCCTCCTCCTCCTCCTCCTCTTCGTCCTCGTCCACTGGCTCCTCCTTTTGTGTGGGCTGCTCATCAGCTGGTGTCTCACTGAGGAGGGGGAGGAGGCGGAGGTGATTGAGTGAAGGGGTGGAAGCCAGGAAGAGGAGTGATTTATCAAACAAGGCAGAGCAGCTGCCATAGGTCAATGTCACAACACTTTAATTCATCCAGATGGCCAGTAATACCTGCCCTTCGCGAGAGAGCGGATATTACGCTCGCAATATTTCAAACACATGCCACGATCATGAACACAACCGCACACAGCCACAGACTTTGCCCTCCCTCCTCACAACTGCTCACCTGTCCTCCTCATCAACCAGGTCGGCCTCGTCAATCTCCTCATCCTCTACCTCCTCCTCTTCGTCGTCCTCCTGGGAGGGCAGGGAAGGTGGAGCTGTCTCCCCGGGGCGAGAGGAGGGGCAGCACACGTACTCGGTGCCGTGAAACTTGTCAGTGCCACAGGGCAGCAGCATGCCATAGCTGTGTAGCACCATGGAGCTCTTGGCACAGGCCTGACAGGGTAGAAGAAGCGAGCTAGTGGTGAATTTGAATGAACACAGCACAGGGCTCCAGATTGATGACGCCTCTGTGGTTTCTAGGCCTCTCACTACATTAAAGTATGGAACTTAGTATAAGTTAGCTTTGGCAAGGTGACATTTGTTTAACCTTTATTCATCAGAGGAAAGTTAAAGGACTAAATCAACAATGATGCCCAGGCCAGATGGAGGAGCGTGTGAGCAAAGATGATGATGATGAACAGAAGATGACACATTACAAGCTGCGCCAATGGTATGAAAAAGTATGCACTTCCTGTCTCCCAAGTGGTCCTTATTTTGCCGCTCGCTTTATCAGTCTAATAATATTCTCTTTTTTCCGCTCCAAAAACAGTTTATATATAACAATAATAGTATTATTAAGTTTTATTTCAGTTTCAATTAACAGCTGGCCCAGCACCAACAGAGAGAAGAGATTTCTTTGTTGCCAGATCTCATGAGAGCGTCTTGAACAAAGTAAATTTTGTTCTGATTTGTCTGTCTGAAAAATGCCATTTTAGTGTCAGAAAGTTGTCCAATGGGCCCAGTATTTACTTTGGTGACTATGGGGCGAAATAATCGGTGCCGCTAGTCTCCTAAAGGGGCGAGGAAGTGGCGAAACCCATGTGACACAGATACAGGAAATGACTCTAGAGTGTGCCGCCTCCTTTCTAAACCGCCTCTAGTGTGAGTCATGGTGGGAGGAAACTGTGGAGGTTAAATTAATTCAGTCACACGATATTGTTTACATGATTTTTTTTATAGATTTTATAGATTTGAGAGGTATGTCGTCACGACATAACTTCATAAGTTGTTGTGTTTTCTGCTGCAAGAATACACTATTCACCACGGTTGACAGTAAATGGTGTAATCGTTCAACTACAGAATGTCATTTTTTTGATTATTTTATCAAATTTTTTACTAAATATTCAAAATAATTTAGAAAATAATACTCAAAATAAAGACTTGTGAATTCTAAGATTTTTAAAGAAAGACAAAACAAATACCATCACTGAGGCTCAAAGAATATTTCCGTTTGTCTGAGCAGACTGCTGCAATTGACATCAAACGTGAACTTTGCTCATTTATCGTGTATGCTCAATGTCTTGTAGTGATCCTATGCTAAGACAGCATTCTTTATCCTTTATTTTACCAAACTTGGCAGATGTATACTAGCTCTCTAACCTCAGAGGTGCTACCAGTTTTTATTGTATGACTTCGACTATAGTGCTAGTCCCTTTGCGGATACCTGACACAGTAACAAATCTATCCACCTACAGAATACAGACATACTGATTTTAGAGCTAGTTCTCTTGTCACATACTGACTACAGTGATTAATGGGCCACACTTCCAAAAAGCCATGTAGTCCTTTAACTGGCGTGCTATTTTTTAGCAATGCTGTGCTTCATATAGCAGCTAGGAGGTACTGAGTACAACTTCAGTCTAACTGCTGCTGAGAGACTCCACTGGAGCAGTCGAGGATTAGCTGCCCTGCTTAAGAACATCTCAGTGGCAGTCGGTGAGGGAGCTGAGATTGTTTTCGAATCATTTTTCTTACCCAGATTTTCCCACTGGTAAGATTTATTACTGCTTGGCTGTAACAAATTTGTTATTGACTGCGGGCCGTTTATGCCTACGGATGTCACACTATCTAAGGCTGCACGGCTGCAGATGATACCCGGGTTTAGGCATTCGTAATGCGTGTCAGATAAGAGTAAGAGTCAGGACAGGGAGGCAGGGAGAGACAAGAGCAGACGGTGGATAGGCTCAGTGAGATACTGCTCATACTGTCATGGTCAGAGTGGCCCCCAAGGGCCGGCTCTGGAGCTGCCCAGGGGGGATTAGCTGCATTACAGCCACAACACTAATCTGATTAGGAGCTGAAATGTGAGGGCTCCCAGTCAGCCTGTGATCAGAGGGCCTCAGAGACTCACAGAGACAGGTGGAAAGATATTAGGGAGGGAAGAGGAAAGATTGTAAAGTGTGACCAGTATGACAGGGAGAAGGGACTAAAAATGACTTTCCTAAAAGTTACGTTGATGCTTAAGACTTCCTCTTCCCACAGGACTTTTATTTTCAATTGCTCTGCTATCTCTGAGATACAGCCTCCCACTGTTTCCTATGAAGTAATTTCTTCCTTACCTCTTTGGCCACGCCGTGCCACTGCTGATGGCTGACGCACATGTCCATACGCTCCTTGTGGAAGAACTTGCACTTCTCTGGAACCAGAAGCACGTCACTCACGAACTCGCCCACTGTAACGACAAATCACACGGACCAACATGCCTGTTAGTCACACCACCAATCTGTCCAAAAACATCACTCATCACTGCTCAACAACACAGAAACAATAAATCGCCTAGTGGGACTAAAAAAGGAATAGCAGATGAGATGTGTGAAAAAAAAGGGTGTAATTCAATAATTCATAGCTGCCTGGTCCTTTACATTTCATTACAGTGGTAAAACAGAAAGGGCATTTGACACTTGAACATCTGTCCGTGCACCCGAAACCGAGAGGGATTCATCCCTCTTCTATAGCCGCATCTGTAACTCTGCAATCAAAATGGCAGGGGGAGAAAATCAGGTTTCACACTGTGACTCTTTTAAGGTGGTTCAGACTCTTCCTGCGAGTCAATGATATCATTTGCTTGATGAATTCAATCAATGTTTTATTCATAGAATGAGCTGACAGAAAGCAGAACTGGGGGAAATAAAAGACATGAAAGGCATCTTGTGAATTCCTATGAATAGTTTCAGGTGGAAAAACCATGTGGGTGTAAGCATATGGTGCAGGGGTCATAAGAAAGATTAAAAAGGACAGCGACTGCTGATAGGCTGGCAATGTGACAAGGTGCTCAGGTAGAAACGCTGCCATCAGAAACAGATGGAAAGCCAGGCGGAGAGAGAGAAAGGAAGAGAGGGAGGGATGACTAGAATGTTTAGGGGCAAAGTCCAGATCAGAGCGGCTGAGGAATGGGCGGACTGAAAACACACAAATGAGGGTCTAGAGGTTTCACAATGAGGGCTGGGAGCTGTCCTATAACTGCTCATTTAGTGGTTCGCCATGACCTCGGCCTGAGGCAGAGCTGCTGGAGCACTTCATTCAAGCCCGGCGAGGCAGAGGGTGAAAGAGCAGTGTTTTGGAAAATGAGAGGGTAGGATAGGAAGAGGAGAGCTGGAAATAGAAGAGGACTCAGCAGCTGCTTCTCATCTCCGCCCAGGAGGCACAGTAACACCCCCTCACACAACCNCCCCCCCCCCCCCCCCCCCATCGTTCTGCTGCTTCTCTGCTTTGCGCCACCACTGGTGAAAAACTAAGTACATTTACTCAAGTACTGCACTTAGAAACCAATTTTCCATGTTATCATTAGTTCTGAAACATGTGATGGGCCTTTTTCTGTCCTTTTTAAAGACTAAACACTCAATTCATACTTCTTCTAATTCACTACATTTTAGAGGGTAAATATTGTATTTTCTTATTCAATTTATTTGACAGCTGTGGTTGCTTTGCAGATTAAGATGCCGAGATATTTAAACTATGATCAGCTTATAAAATATGATGCATTGTTACAGCCTGGCTAAACTACCCAACAGTATCCTTCCTGACTAGTGTATGCATTTAAATACAATAACAGAAAAGCCCAATCCAATAAAATAACATTAGATAGCACACTGAAAGTGGCCATTCTGCACGAGTGCTTTTACTTTTGATATTTTAGTGAATTCTGCTGATAACACTTCTTTAATGTACTTTTACATAAGTACTATTCTGAATGCATGACTTACTCTGTAAGAGAGTAATTTGACATTGTTTTATTGCTACTTTTCCTTAAGTAAATTGATCTGAATATGTCGGTGCCACCCTCCCTCTAACTAACTCTCCCTCTCTTCACATCCAGAGAAACAGAGAGAGACTGACAGCACTCGGGGGGGAAAGCATCATGACTCCCAGTAACGCTCAGCTCCATATCCTGCACACCGGATGCTAACTGATTCATTCACTCACACACTCCCTCTTCATTTCATCTCTCTCTCGGTCTCGTTCCCTCACACTCACACTCACAGGTTGCTTTGGTTGTGAGGTGGAGTGGGTTTCAAGCAGGCGCAGTATGCAGTCACACTGCAGTGGGTGATGGATGGTGGTGTTTGGAGAGCAGCTGTGCCTCGCAAGCACTCCTGCTCTGTGTGTTTCTGTTTGTGTGTAGTTGTGTGTGCATGAGAGCATATACTCCTCTTTCTCTGTGACCTCCTCTCCACATGCTCTATTCATTCGTCTTTCCTTTAACCTTCTATCTATCAGACAACCTTGCTAACACTTTCCACTCCCCAGACTAGTTGCACTACTGGCATCTAGAGATTGTGAAGGTAGGAATACACACAATGTGCCAGTGATACCTTCAGTACTGAGAGGTGCGGAATTCAATTAAGCACCAACCAAGATCTGCTTGTCGACAGCACGGCTATTGTGTTTCAAGGACTTTCCAAACAAATCCTGCTGTAATGAAATTTAGTGCAATCAGTATGAGATCTACAAAAATGCAAATAGCATGTTCAGTCCACTTAATGATTCAATCTGTAATACATTACAGCACTTAGCTATGAGGTATTTTAACGTGTATAGTTGATGAGTTTGAGTTAGAGATGAAAAATCAGCTTCTCAGCTTATAATCTTTCAATATACTGAGGTTTTCTACCATTAACAAACATTAAAGATGTAAAAGAAAATCTAAAACAGCATTATAAAACATATTCAAATATGAATAACTCAGATGTAGTTGTCGTCTAGTGTTAGCTCTTGTCATACAGTTTGAGAATGATATCAGCTTGCAGTAGTGTGCTTTGATTTTTGGCAGTGTGAGTACCCTTTTGTTTACATTTGCATCATGGATTGTGCCTTTAAAGTGGAAGAAATCTGATCCTCCACCGTGAAAGGATTACACGGGGTAGACATGACTAAAACCAGGAGGTAGCTGGAGCTTTATGTTACATAATGGAAAGAACATTTGCATTTAATTCCTGGGTTCGACTCTTAGCTCACACAAAGAACTTTTTCACTGAGCAAACGTTTATAATTTTTAACTACAACACCGAAGCCTTAACCAACACTGTATTACTTGCCTACGCCTTACCCTCAGCTAACCTTTCACATATCTTAAATTTGTAATACTGTGATTTCCAGAGGCTGCAAGGTGTGGTGCTCTGAAACAAGCCTGAGTTTGTATCCATTATCAAGGTATTCACAATCGCAAGACTCACCCACTCTGTTGATATCAGGAGTCGTCATTGTGTGCCCTGCCCTTTGTTAAAGCAACAGACTTAGTCAACAGGAAAGGCAAAGTATGTGTCATGACCATAAATGTTACTAATTAAATTCCACTTCTCACCAAAACACGGCCTTTAAAAACACTTTGTTCCTGAAAAGTCTACGAGGTAGAAGATCAGAGCTAAGAATAAGCCTCAATATGCCTGAAATAAATGTGATCTATTGCTGATAGTTACTGAACAGCAACTGAAGAAGTTCTATATATAAAGCAACAGGAATGAAATGTAAATCTGCCTTTCTTTTATTGCGTACATGCTCTATTTTAGCAAGAAGTTGCTACAGTCTGTGTTGTCCCAGCAAGTTTTCCCCCACAATTTAGCCCCTGTGTAACAGACAGTTTGCTGCGCACACTAACCAACACACCCAGCCACTGACTGTTCTCACCATTCCAGACATAATAATAAAAAAAAGTCTCTAAAATAATCCTCTGCTGTTCGACAAAGACATCATGCTGCAGGGATTAGAGTGCCATGGAACAAAAATCACATTCATTTGAAGAGCCATTGTTTGGGTACAGGAAACACGGAGGGATTGTGGCTCTGTGACTGAGCCTTTTCATGGCGAGATGGGATACAACATAACCCATCTCTCTCTTTTTACACTGAGCTCCTTCCTTAGAGCTTGCATTATTCATAAAACCAATTACCTTGACATGGGTGCTGGTCTTGCCCTTTTAATCATATCCTCCAATCTATAGCCCACCTCCCTTTGGTCTATTTCATTTCTTTTTGATTCTACTACAGTATAATTAATGTACACTGATGAATATAAGGCAGAACCTCTGATGTCCATTTCTCTGAAACACTATGTGAACATCACAAATGAATGAATAATTCAAAAGCACTCTTCAGTGCACTTGATATGATAGAGAGGCCTGACAAATAATGGACTGTAGAGGTGAGGCGCGGTGAGGTGGCAGAGGCATGCCGTGGCTCGTAGCATATGATCAGAGCCCTCCAATTAAGCCCCTAACGTGCTCCATTACATAATTAAGCAGAAACCCTCTCAATAGCCTCCTTTCTCGCCAACACCTTATGTTCATCTCTCCTTCTCCATCTGTCTCTTCTGTTCGCTCAGTTCAGACTCATTTGCAACAGAGCAGAGCAGCAGAGAAGGCCTTTGTGATTAGATGGGGCATGAGTGCGCAGACCTTTAAACACGATGACAAAAAATGTGCAAGAACAAGCGATGAAGCTAATTATTCCAGCAGAGGTAATGGGATTTTTTAAATTTAATGGCAGTCATGGCACTGTTGCTTAATCATAATGACAGGTCTTGGGTTGTTGATGGATGCAACAGCCGACCGAAGTGAAGACAAGAGGACAGAGGCTATCAGGTTTGGCGGGTAGTCAGAGGGAAACTCAGGATGTGAGATGAGAGCAAACAGAGGATTTGAGAGACCGAATCTGCATGTGAACCTCTCTCATCTGTATTCCTGTCTCAGCCACTGAGTGACCACTCCAGTTGTGGTGTTTGCTGTCCCATGAATTTCCCAAAAGCCTCCTCTCTGCCTTTGCCAAAAATGCTCTTGAATGGTAGCCCATTTCACAGTCCAGTACAACTGCTAATAGCTTTTTCATCCGGGAAAGCACCACAACTCAATCAGCAAGAGGCTTTTGGACAGAGGAAGGGTGCCGGGAAGTGTTTGCAGCATAGAGGAAGATGTTTTTTAACAACAGAGTTCAGTACAGAGAGGAGCCTTGTTTCAGAACTCTAATTCTCTGCTATTGCAATCCTCAGAGGCAGCAGGAATGTGCTGTGTTTTTGTAAGTTAGGGAGCACAGAGGCATGTGGCCTGCAAAGTCTGAGGCTCTATCTGACATTTAATAAACCAGAATGTGGCCATGTTGCCACTGCTGATTACAGAGATGCTGCAGGAGACAGAGGAGGGAGAGAGGTGTGTGTGACGGCACAGGCGAATGGAGAAATGGGGAGTAATAAAGCAGGCCTCCTCACAGACCTCTCTCTCGCTGACCCTGTGTGTCTGTGTGAGTTTATGGTCTCTGTCTGAGGGGGGAAATAAGATTGTGCTTTATTGCTCAACAAGCCTCCCCAGCAATAATAGCTTTTCCCCCTTAGCCATCCGTTCTGAGAGACATTAGCTCCCATCCAGCCTGGATCTGCTCAATCTGCAGCTCAAGGCCAGGATTAGTCAACTGAATCAGACTCCAATATTGCTCCATGTCACCTCTGCCTATGGCTAAGATGTATCATAATCGCATCTTTCTCTATGTTGAATGAAGGGCCAATATAGAAGAGGGGGACAATGGAGAACACCTGATATGAAGGGCCTTTCACAGCCCTCTAAGTGGTTTCCACCAGCCTTTGAACTACTTATTAGTGTACAAGCTTACCTAAGCATTTGTAAGGCACCACAATATGGGCGTGCCCTTTGCACACCTTCTTCTCGTTCTTGCACCAGTTCTCAATGCGAATTGGCTGGTTGGCTTCCACCACGTTTGTGATTTGGAGCTCGGGATACATCTGTTGGAAGAAGAAGCAGAGGGTGCATATTAAATAATAAGAGAGGTATTTTGTGTGTGTGTGTGTGTGTGTGTGTGTGTGTGAGTGAGAGAGAGAGAAGGTGCGATAAGTGGAGCTTCAATGAGATCCTTTAATCCACGCTTTATACTCTCTGGATGCCATCTGCTCAGTCATGAAAGAGCACGCAATTCACACTTCCCCCAAATGCCATCAAAATGTCATCAATAGCTGCAACTGAAGCTTGTGGGGAAGGCTGCTTGAAAATGTACAGTCCTGCTTTTTCTCTTGGACAGCTGCATAATAAACCATGACAGTAACACCAGCAGCCTCTTGGGTTAGGAGATACTGTAGGAGGAGCAAGTAAATAAGAGCTCATCTCGGCAAGAAGGCAAATAAGTGTACTGCCCAACATGTCAAACTAGTTCACTTAATTTCCTGCTCCTCAATTCTGATAAAACTTAGATTACTACTCGACATAGACACCAGCTTGATCAAGTAACAGTAACTCTCGAAAAACTGTGTGATCTCTCAAAGTGCGACAGCCAAGAATCTCGGTGTTAAGTTTGATCGTACCCTCTCTTTTGATCAGCACTTTAAAGAAATCACCAAGACGACATTTTTTCACCTACGCAACATAAGTAAAATTAGGACTTTTCTGTCCTTGGCTGATGCAGAGACCCCAATTCACACCTTTGTTTCATCCAGACTTCATCCAAACACCTTGTTGTCACGCCTGCCGTGTGCTTCAAATGGTTCAGAATACTGCAGCTAGACTCTTAACTTAAACTAGAAACATTTGACCACGTCAGATCAGACTTTAAGGTGCTTATGATGACTTACAAAATTGTAAATGGGCTTGCCCCTTCATCCATCCCGTGCTCTCCACTCTCAGAATACAAGAATACAGGGCTCCTGTCTGTCCGCAGAGTTAAAAAGAAGTCAGTTGGCTGCAGGACTTTTTCCTATCATGCCCTCCTGTTGACATTAGACAGTGTGACTATGTTGAGGCCTTTAATCCAAACTTTAAACTCATCTTTTCACCTTTCATGTAGCTGCTTTTTTTATGATTATCTTGTATCTGTTACCATTATCCTCCTGGGCAGGTTGGTATCAGTCTCAATTAATCTATTAAGCCTAGCACTTATAGTCCATGTTGTCCTGCCAACGAGAATATTGTGAACTTTCTGAAACCACTGCATCTCTTTAACTCTCTGTCTGTTTGTGTCCCAAAAGCACAGCTGTGTTTCTCTCTCACTTCACCTCCTTGTTCTCCCTTTTCACTCAGGCTTTTCTGTGCTGGACCATCAGCTGTTGTGGGACCTTTCTCTCTCTCCCCTGGCTGTCGGTGCCTCATTCCAGATGTCTGGATCTGGATCTTCATCCTCCAGGACATTCTCTATTCTTGTCTCTCTCTCTCTCTCTCTCTCTCTCTCTCTCTCTCCTTCTGTGTGTGTGTCTGTGAGTTTGTGCAGTCTGTCCTCTTCCAGGTCTCCATGGTGGAGAGGAAGTCGCGTGACTCAGGTCTATCTATTTAATCTAATCTATCTATAATCTATTTATAATTTTGTCATCCTGATTGTCCATACTGTTATTTTACTATGTTACTCATTCTGTAAACACAATATCTATTGCTCTTCCTGAAGTGTCTTCCATTTTTTCCCTGTTAAAAGGTTTTTTTGGGGAATTTTTTCTCATCCAAATCGAGGGTCTAAGGACAGAGGGTGTCGTATGCTGTACAGATTGTAAAGCCCCTTGAGACATTTTTGTGATTTGTGATATAAAAATTGACTTGACTTCTTTTAAATAAATTCTCAGTATGTTAATTTACAACACTTCCCGTGCCATGGCTCTGGTTTGAACAGACTTGGTTTGGACATGGTTAGCTAGAAAAGTAGCAAGCAGCTAACTGGAGCAATGAGACTGAATAGCACCATAGACATAGACAGCATGTCCAACCATTGCAAATGTGTCTTAACATCTACTCAAAAAACAAAATCTAAAATTCTAAATCTCATATTACCAGACGTCTGTCATGTCAAGCTCATAGAGAAAAATAAAAAGAAGAATAATGGCACCTCTGCACATGGGTGAGCACCTCCATCCTCAGTTCTCCCTACAGTAATTTTATTGGTTGCATCTATGATGACAACCCACTTGGTCTCCCTTGACCTTGTCTAACTGACTTTGGTGCTTGAATTTCAACACCTCTATGAGACTTATAGACAGCAGATAAGAGATGTGTCTGTGTCACAGTGACTCACCTCCTGGCAGTACTGCAGCACACCCTCTTTGGTTCCTACGCAGCTCTTGGTTCCGGATGGGTCGGGTTCCCAGCGGCCGGTCTGGATGTTGACATGCATGTTGAGCTTTCCGCAGAACATCGCCACCTGTGGCTCGGCCACGGCAAACCCTGTGCCTGCATTGGCTGCTAGCGCCTGCAGAAAGACAGAGAGAGAGAGAGAGAGAGAGAGAAATGGGGGTTAATGCAATCAGTCATTATAGAGCCCATAAAAGCTGGGGGGTATTGTGGCTGACAGACTTTAGACACTGTCTGCCCCACTTGATATTCTCATAAACTCTGTTATGAGCCTGACACAGGGGCCTGCTGTGAAGTCTGAACACATAAAGCAGGTTCAGCTCATGTACTGCAATGCATAACTGAACTAGATGTGATGGAGCAACATCAGAACTGCCTGTCAACGCTCGGCTGCTACTGCAACTCAACGCTGCAGTGCTGAGAGAGCAGAGGGGCTCAGACAGGAGACAAATTAACTGCACCTTGGGAATGTTTGGCTAGGTTGATGGTTAAACGAGTAGGGGTTTGATTGGATTTGTGCACGAGGTTTTTTGCTCTGATGCCCATTGAGTGACTGAGAGGCTGCACACAGAGAGCAGGAGAGGAGAAAATAAAACTGCAGTCCGTCATGCCTCACAAACCAGGACATTCCTAGTTGAGGGCAGGGCTTTGCTCATCCAGGCCTCCTGGGACTAAAATCGTTCCACAAAGGATGGATCATTTAATCTTCAAGGTAAACACTGATGGTTCCTGATCCACTATCAGCTCTGCTGTACAGACACATATGAACAACAACATAAATGATGTAATGAAAATATGTGTTCTGAGATACCACAGGAAGACATTTCTGTTCCTACCAGAATTTCCCATCCTTGTTTACCTCCCAAACCGCTGAACATGAGAGGAGATCTGTCATCTTCCCCCCCTGTTGTTCCTCCTGTCATCATCTACTGAACCCTGCAGGTCCTCCTTCAGCAAGCAGGAACACCCACCCAATGTGCCTGTCCTTTGCTCAAAATAATTCACCACTCAGTATAGAAAATTGACACCAACTGTCTAACTACTGTGTAATCAGCTTCCACACGATTGCCTTTCAAATGACACAGTATAGTGCTAGCATCAGTCAGCTCCTCATTGAGACAATAAGTCTCGGCGTGCTAACACTCGCCTGATGCTAGGGGTGTCACAGCACGGGAAACTCTAATGAATCAGCGAGCCGATGTAGCTCTGCATGCCAAACTATCCCAAAACACACACCAGGGAGCCCCCAGACAGGAAGTGGAACGGAACTGATCCCCTCTTGATTGTCATAATGTCATCACGCTGAGTAAACAGGCTTCAGCCCCAGAGAGAGATCAAGGGAATGAGCGAGGACTGTTGGACTGAAATGTTTGACTGTTTGCTTGGTCCTTGGCCTTGACGAGACGTCGGCAGAGGTGACCAAGGAGAAAACAGCTGAAGAGGGAGACTTGAGAAACAGTGTGTTAGACAAAGCTCTCCGTCTAATTCTGCGCAGGCTCCCGGGCTGATAATGGGCACAGAACAGTGTAGAGCGAGGACAAAACAAGTGCTGTGTAATCAGCAGTTGGCTGTAGCGTGTGATGAGCCGCAGAGCCAGCCAGAGCCGAGTCTGCACGCATACACACACACACACATAAACTGAATACAGCTCCAGCAACACACACACATGCATTCAGCTGCACAAACACACAATCATAAAAGACACAACAAACATGCATATAACCACACAGGCACATGTTCATCCACGTAGGCAAGCAAACACACACTGGACTGTTTTGATTTGGTCCTAGAGCCACAACAGCCTCAGATTCAACCTCATTTCCCCTCCTTCCTCCATCTCCACGTCTTTGTCCTGCTCCACTCCTCCCTCTCTGCACCACCACAGGCTTGTTTGCTCTACTCCCTCTCATTGCTTTGTGAGATTGGCTCGAGGTTTATGAGAAGCAGAGAGGTGGGGAGGAAACGAGGGACGCAGAGAAGGGAGGAAGACAAGGGAGGCAGTGACAGCCTGACTACAACTAGACTCTGCGGCTGTGGAAAAACAAGTGTCGGGGTCTTCTCAACACTCCTTTGACTCCACTAAAGTGATAAAGTTTAATTTTGTGCAACTTTAATTCTGTGCAACAATGGCAGCGGAGGCAGAGTGGAGGTGGTTTATACCACTGCTTTAAATCTGCAGTCACATGCCTGTTTAGTACTTAAGAAAATTGCTGCTCTGGACCAGACTTGCACAAAGAGACTCGCCATGGGGGGCAGCAGAGAGCACGAGACGTGACACACACACACACACACACACACACACACAGGCACAGATGGCTTGAGGGGGAACAGCAGGGCAGAAGAAGAAATTTGTCTCATCCATGGTCCCTGTCTCATCACCAGCGATACCTGAACCAGACAGATGACTGGCCTCGGGAAAAACAGACCGGTGACTGTGACATCCCTAAACACAGACAAACACTACTGTAGGAGACACAATCAACTTTGTTCTTGAGACAACGTGACAAAGAGTTTTGGTCTCATTTTGAAAAACTGACAGAATTTTCACTTGGTTGTGACTCTGTGTTGGACAAATTTATTTCAAGACCAGCCGAGCACACAGCTGGACTGTCATCGTCACAATTTTTTACATCATCCAAGATCGATTTGTTCCGTCGGCCAGCGAAGGCTGGTGAAATGGAATCAGAAGAAGAAAAATGAGAAGAAATAGAAGTTACTCTTAGACTCAGAAGGGAGCTGTGGATGAATACAAACTAGAGGCCACAGTTAGCTGTGGATCAGAGTGCTGGACTTGTTTTTCTTTTTACTGTGATTTGATGAAACTGAACTCTTCCTTAAAAGGTCACGTGAAATAACTTTGACAGTAATTTGCTTCCACTGTCGGTCGTGTTTCCACATGAAACAGAGGTTCGGGGCGGGACTTCATGCCAACATCTTAAAGTTCAAAAGCGGTCAAACAAAAACTGCTAAATTGACACTGATGGTTGCCTTTGTCTTCTAGTTTAGCTGGTTGATCTATTTCTAGTGCAGAAAGCTGCTGATGATACTGATCCTGGTACAAACCAACACCCAGATACACACCATAAGACTCATGTAACTGCTAGTGCTAATTCAGCTTGGTAGACCTGAAGGTTTTATAAGACAGGAAGGGTTGGCTGGATCGCACCAAGGACTGTAATCACATTTTACTCACTGGAATCAAAAATATGAGTCATCAACAGCATTTTGACAGGTTACGAGAAGAGAAAAGGGTGGAAAGTGGATGTAAAAATATACAAAAATTTATTTTTTGAGATTTATGAGACCCTTGTATCATGTATTTATCACTACCATGTTGAACTGTATTGTACTAAAATATTTTTAAAGCATTAGCAGATACATACAGTTGAGTGTTCGACTGTTGACGGTTTCTCTCAATTCAGACTGGATAAGCTCTGGTCTTGGTCTCATATGCAGCACCGACACGCACAAACACACAGCTAATAAAAAAATATGCCGCCACACCTAACAAGCGTAAGTCACCGAGCATCCATCTCTCATAACTGACTCACCATGAGATGTTATATCATGTGTAAGTGTGAACACCTGCTGCTGCTATGTGGAGGGTGGAGCAAGTCAGAGGGAGAGACAAAAGATGGAAAGAGGGAGTGGAAGTTGGGGAAAGGGAGAGGCAGTGAGACAGAGGAAAGATCAGGCAAATAGCATAAATAGACAACGGCAGCAGAGAACGTGTGTTGATTGGCTTACGTCCCGGCTTGACATATTATTCTCAAATGAACGCAGACTGTAATGCAATAAAGAACGGCGTGAGGTGGCGGGAACGCGGGAGAGACAGGCCTGCCACCGCAGACGCTTGTCAAAAGCTGTGTGGGCTGAGGATCATTTAGCTCATTTTCACTCTTTACAGCAAACACACACTAATCTGTTGCTGCTTTCCCAGTCTGCCTCCAGCACACAAACATGTTTTATTAGCCTGCTCTGTGTTTCGAGCCAGGTTTCACATAAAACAAGCTAAGACACGACAGCGCTTGTCGTGAAATAACGCATGGAACATCACATGCACACACGAAACAAACACTCCTTTTTTATCCTTGTAACAGATAAATATACCTTATGAGTGTGAATCTCTAATGAGCAACCCAAACACACACACACACAAACACATTAGAGGTAAATCTGTCTTCATTGCTAGTGGAAAACATTACCCGGTAACACTTAAAGCAGAAGAGTGATGTTATTTAGAGTTACAGCTCATTTACTGTCTACATCTAGTTTACATTACGCTGTCAATAATTTTGTGATGCATATATAAATATATATATATATATATATATATATTTAGTGAGAGAGAGAGAGAGAAAGAACTTGTTTTTCCTTGTTGTAATACAGCGTTCACAGCGTCACACCTATCTTAAAAATAATTAGAAATATACACATGTGAGAGTTGGGTTGAATTTTCTGCATGATTATTTCCTCGTGACTTTCATTTCTTGCTGTGGGTGATTGACAGCCTAGCAGAGCGTAAATGAATGCATTCTTATGAAAATGCTGAACGTGGACACAATGAAATAATGATACATCAGAGAAACTTTGACAAAACCAAATTAAGGCTCTACATTTACTGTGATAGATTACTTAGCTCAAGCAACTTTCGAGTCTATGGAAGCCAGTTTTTTTGTACTGTACAATGATAAAAGGCAGAAAATGGTCTCTTCTAAAAGTATTGAATGGGAGGAAATGGAGCCGGATATCTTCATCAATGCTGATTGCATACAGACACCAGCAGGAATAATAGAAAAAGGAAAGTGCAAGTAAGACTATAAACGTAGCAATAAAACACAGGTAGTATTCTTTAATGAGGTTTTAGAAAAACCCTCCTGGGACTGGTATGGGTCAGTTATTACATGACCCTACCACACAGCATCTGGGCAAGATCCAAAGAAGCTAATCCAATTTGTGTGTGTTTGTGTGTGTATAAGGGTGTCATTGTATGTGTGTATGTGTGTGTGTGTGTGTGTGTGTGTGTGTGTGTGGTCAGGGCATCATGATCAGCGCTGTGTGAGCTCAGGACACACACCAAGAGGATAGCTGGCAAAGGGGAAATAAATAAATGAGGGCCATAAAATAGCCTTTGTGATGATCCTCCAATACAAACACAGAGACTGTAACTCTAAAATAGCCAAAATAAACTATCCACAAAATCCCTCTGTGAACAGACAGTCTAATGAACAGGTGAGGCAGTCGTGCCTGGCTGCATTTCTGACAAACATATCTTCTGGTAAATTGCCTGTGTTGTATACAAAAACAGCTCCACTGTCAACTCGTCTATAAACCCTGTAGGCCTCACTGAGCGATGGCAACTAGTCTAATTTTGGCTGCGGTATGGTGAAGCCATCCTCACAGTCTAGCCATTTTAAAAGCAGCTCCAGAATGAGGCACCGGTCAGCACACGTGGGTTCCCAGAATGCTTAGTGTTCATGTGACTCTGTAGAGAAATGCCTGGCACAGTTAATCCACCTAATCCTTCCCTGTAGTGACTTAATACTTAAACAAGATAGGCAGTGGTGAGAAGGCCACACACATGTACGGGGATGCAATCTATATGTACAATACATAAAGACATAAAATTAATATTGATTTCCATTTCTGTGATGTGTATGAGGGGGTAATGTTCACTGCAATTACTGAGTGCGCTAATATGTGGAGGGGAGCAATTGCAGCATTTGTAATCCTTTATTAGCTTCTGTTATAGCCTTTATAACAGCTTTTAGTATAGCATGCGCTTGTTTATTGTGTCTTGTGTTTGTTGCTTCTTTAACGACTTCTTTCTTTTTTCCCTGTAGGATAGTTTCAAGATGCACAACATATAATGTTTAATGCCCAATAACACAAAATAACCACAATATGTATGCAGAGATTTGAGCCATTGCTCAATGAATGCTATATTTCTAGTTGTCTAAAGACATGAAAAGATCCCCTGAGTACGTCTTGGTGTTTTCAACTGTTCAAAACTGGAGGATGGTGAAAAGGAGACATTTTTTATACCCTTTAATAACATCATTACTGTGAGTATACATCAGTACAGAAGGATGTGGGGCAGCCTATGGCTAATGTTGGCTCTAAAAGGAAATGGATGGACTTCACGTCTAAGGATTTAGAGTGCAACTTAACTCAAGCTGCATTAACTGCAATATCATTTGTGACGTGAAAGCTGCTATTTTCCAAACACATCATTGCATTTGGTTCACTTTGTGACGATTGTGGCACGGACCAGAATCTCTAAAACAGCCAAGAGTGATCTGAAATACAGATGAGCATTAAAGCTCTAATCAAGTTTGTCTTATTCAGATCATAAGCTTAATGTGAGTAAGACAACCTGATTAAGATGTTTACAAGAGCTGACGGTGTTAGAGCAGGGTGAGAGTCACAATACAAAGATAAAATGTGACATGTTACAGGGACGAAAGCTGGTAATTCCTGAGGTAATTTATACACAAGAAATGTTTGAGACTAGGAAAACATCATCAAAGCAGATACGATGACTTAACAGGTAGTGGCTTGTATTTTTAGAACAGTTTAGGGGCACAACTAACTATTATTTTCATTATCGATTACTCTGCTGATTATCTTTTGGATTAACTGATTAATTGTTTAGACTATGCACTGTCAAAAATCTTGAAGAATGCCCATCACAACTTCTCAAGTCCAAGGTAACATCTTCAAATGTCTAGTTTTGTCGGAACAACAATCCAAAACTCAAAGACATTAAGATAAGCAGTTAATCCTCTCATTTGAGAAGCTGGATCCAGACAATGTTTGGCATTTTTTCACTAGTTTTGCACGGAAAATGACTGAAAGACCAATTGATAATAAAAAAAATAGTTATTAATTATTTTTGCAGGTCGATCAACTAATCGTTTGAGCTGTAGAACAGGAAAATACTACTATGAGATATATTACCAAGTAACCAAAATGTCAGACAGTATCTACTCTGATAACACTGTCTTGATATTATATCAGTATATCAGCAGTATATTTGCCCGGTCACTAAGTGTTCATGATGAATCTATGATCTACATAAATAAGCTTATGTGTTATGTGTTTGTTATGTTTTGAAAATGTGGCTTTTATATTTCAGTCCATCATAGGTGCTTCACTGCTCTATGATGGTACTTAATGGTACTTAACTATCGATCAGTATCCATACACACACATATATGCCGAGTGAGGTTGTGACATTGAGAATGTGACATTGGTGTGATTCCTCCCAGTGGTGAAGCCTGTGAGGCCACTGACACCATCACTACACAAACAGCTCACCAGCAACAGATAACAGATGAGAGGGGGGCAGGAGGGACAGTGACATTTCTCTACTGACCAAACACCTCCACCACCTCCCACCATCAAAAGGGCAGACAGTAAAAACAGAATAATAAAAAGGAAAAAGGTGTCACGTTCTTAGACTCTGAATCAAAAGGGCAACCCCTCACTGCTATGCAAATGAGCCCCTCTGTCTGAGTGAAATGGCCTTTTGTCTTCGCCATTTGAAGTGTCTCAAGACTACTCTGGAATTGCCCTATGAGTCACCGCTCCAAACCCACAAAAACACTCCCACAGTTTGGGGAACAGTGGAGTTCAGTTAGTGCCACTTTGCCTCCAAAGACAACAACCTAAAGCTGTGAAATTTACAGCCCCACGTAAACTCTATGTGGGATTCTTCTTCCTCTTCAAAAGAGAGACGTCACTCACTTTCCACTTTTAAAATCAGTCTCTTCTCTTAAAAGTTACAATTCTAGGGGAATGTGTAAATGTGTTTAAGTGTAAAAGAGTAAAAAAAGACATGTCTGTAAATAATCTTGTACTGTACTTTGTTCCCATATCAATACAGTTTCAACACACGTACATTGTGCGAAAATAATTTACTAAATGTGTTTAAGGAAACCGTGAGATTAATCTGTGAGCTTGTGTGCGTGTGTCCTGTTTGTTAGAGTCTGAGGTGAGAGGGAGAAAGCTCAAGAAAGCTGAACATTATGTTTCTGGGCACTAGCGGTCACCTCTGCGTGGCTCGTTACCCTCCCATCATTCATAGCCAGACGGGGTCGGACAGGAGAGGAAAGTCTGCTGTTCATCCTGCCCCGAACTGTCACAGGGGAGCGGAAAAACACTGTCAGCACGCACCCAACGCCCACTGCCGAAGACAATGTCACGGCCACGACACGCTAGTGCCAGCCCCGGTTCAGATAGTAAGCCTATTTGTAATCCTTTCTGCTCAACCGGTGCTTGATTGAACATGCCTTTGTTAATGAGACTGTGTGGAGCTGTTCCAAAGTGTGAAACACCGGAAGCATCATTGGCGCAGTTGTCCTATATTTCCTTTCATGTCTTGAGCCAAAAAAAATATTCAGAAGGGAAAAGGAGTTGATTGAGGTAGGAGAGCTCAAAGTGATGAAGGTTCTCGGGGAGACTCAATAAAGACATTTCTACCCCGTTTGACTCCTGATACAAGTGGTCTGCTTATAAGATTAGCCTGCTGCCTTTTCAGTAGCTCATTTTGAGTTTGGTATTATTTGATTTTAACTGTGCTGCTCTCAAGTGCAAGCACAAGTGTATTTGACTAGATAGTATTGTCTGCATTCTTGAGCAGGTCTCGCTTAAAGACATTAAACTAAATGGGACCTAGTGAGTTAAATGTGCTACTTGTTGTTGTTTGTGTTGTACCCACGACTACTACTAATACTACTCCAACCACTACTACTGATAACAAAAATGACTAACAATATTATCATTATAAACAATTAAGAGAATACATTGGGTGTACATGTTTAAATATACACATAAGGATAAAACATACAGAAATATGATTAAAATGGTAAAATTTGAAGAAAATAAAACAATCCAAATGTTTCTCAAAGGTTAAATCTCATCTCCCATAAATCTCCTTGATTCCTATCTCAATTAGGGTGTTTTGGTTTTTGTGACCTCCTTTGCCTTTTTGTTTGTTTTGGAGAGCAAGAAGAAGCATAAAAGTCCTTGTTAGCAGACTTTTGATGATATGAGCTAAGGTTTTAACTATTTGTGCTTAGACTAGGTAAATGGAAATGGGTTGTGCATTAACTGCAAAGTAAATTGCATCCTGTTTTGTGGTAATTATTTACTGGTGTTAATATTCTACACGTTCCACAAAGAAATAAAACTGACAGTTTCCAAGGTGAGCTCTGATTGAGTTGCAACTTGATCTCACTGAGCGCCGCCCAGACGTTGCCAGGCTCAGTGAAGGGAGATGAACAGAAACGAGACGTGTTGCTAATTAAGCTCCAGCTAGAAGATGCGTAGCAGCTCGCTGGTTGCAGGGTAACAGTTGTGGTGATTGAGTGGCACAGGTCTGCCTGTGTGTCAGAGGGAGATAACATGGCCCCTCTCCAGCTTACAGCGAACAGACGTGAATGACGACTTGTTCAAATGGCCCATCACTATGGAAACGTTCTACAAAAGCATCCCAGCTATTCACACAGAGGAACATTGAGGCTGCGGAAGAAAGAGGCAACAGGGAGAGGGAGAGAGAGAGAGAGAGGGAGAGGAGGGAAAAGGCGAGGGCAAAAAAGAGAAAAGGATTGAAGAAGTGGAGCAGGGAAGATTGAGGGGAGGAGGGAGGAGAAAGCAGGGAGATAGATAATCAGAAGCTCACAGCGACAGAGCGGGAGGACAGGAAGGAGAAAAGAGGAGGGGGGATTCGAGAAAGAGAAAAAAAATAATGGAGAAAGAGGGAATGAGGCCACAGTTGTGAGAGACTCGCATATGAGACAGTGTGGCGGAGAGGGAGAAGAGATGGGAGGCGTAGTGATGAAGATTGTGTGAATGGCACAGAGGACGACACTCACAATAACAGCTGCTCTGCCCTGTTTGGTGCATTCAGCAACACAGCGTCCTTGTGTGCAAACACAAAAATGACCCTTAGCTCCATAGGGTCGCACATATCTCCCCTGACACACACACATAGCAGACATACAGCACACAAAGCTGTGCTCACGCCCCTCCTGAACAAAAAAGGGTGCCCATTGCCATGGCAGTGATCAGTGTGTTCAGCAATGTCACCCCCCCATAATGAGCAGACACTGCGCCAACTGCCAGTGGTTTCTCTTAACATCCAGCCACAGCTGGAGTTCTGAGCGTGTTGCAGCAGGTTAGTGCCACATAGAAAATTCCAGGTGAAACAGGTGAGTCTGGTTGAAAGGCACAGTGCGGTGGCTGCTTCTGCAATTTTATGTGTGCAGGTTTAGAGGTGAAGCGTTGTGGGAAGTAGGGGTTTAATGAAATGAGTGCATGGAACTGCACTTAATATATTTTCCAAACTAACTAATAGCAAACTTGTGTTTTCAAATTTCACCATTCAGTGTTATTTAGAAAAAACATGAAACAAACAACATGAACACAGAAGAAGAGACGATATCATGTCTCGATATATTGTTGCAATTCTGCTTGGAAGGTGAGGTATGAGGGTATAAACTTTTCAAGTCTAGCAGCGAGAGAGTGGCGCGCAAGGTGAAGAGCTCAAGTCTACTTTACGGCAGTTTGAGGCATCTGAAGCATGTTAACAAAGACAAAAGTAGGTGTTTGTTTGATTCATGTCCGCTCATGAAAGTCCTGCTTTCAGTTCCACTTGTCCAGAGCAACTTGTATGTATTTACAAGCTATAATTAAGAGTTTACTTGGGAATAAATTAGGGCTTGGACGATATGCTTATCTCCTGATTCGTTCCTATCATGATATTTGGGTGCCGATTCGATATGTATTGCTATTCTTGCGTATTGCGATTTACTGTGATTTTTGTTTGACTGTATATCATGAGTCATCACATGTCAGTCAGTCTTTGAGTTTTATTTCAACAGCATCATTGCTATACTGCATATAAAACATTCTTAATATATCAATATATATTTTTTTATTATTATATTATAAAATAATATCGATTCAGGAATAAAAAATGTCTCCACTCCTAGAATAAATCTCACCCTACCACATTTACACAAAGCTTCCAGAGATTGTAGCGCTGTCAAGCAGCAGGGGCCCTGTTAGTGGCCCTTCACAGTCACTCCACATTTTCAGTCAAAGCCTGAAAATTCATCTCCATCAACCTCATGTCACACTCTCATTGCTCAATCACATCGTCTCTCTCTAATCTTTTTTCTGCACTCCTTACTGTAGGCTGCTTATAATCGTTGTGATCTCGTAATTATTCTATGTGCTCATTTTAAGTGGCTGTGGACAAGAGTGTCAACTAAAACCCTGCCATGTAAATGTAAATTTAGTGAAGTGGAGAGATACTAGGCCAAGAGAAGAGAAAAACACTGTTAATTAGAGCAAAGTACTTTTCTTTTTTTTTTTCCAGTGGCACACTGCCTTTTCACTGGGGAGAAGGTGTGTCTGGGCTATTTTTAAGCGGCTCCAGTTGGTGGGCCAGTGGGGTCTTGTCTTCCAGGCCTGTCCTCACCAATAGAACTTGTTCAGAGAGAGAGAAATAAACTCGTAACATGAGGATAACGCTACGTGTTTAAGTGGTATCATGCAAATTAGAACCATATTTCATCTTAAGAGGTTTTGTAAATGAGAGCTCAGAAGGGATTTTAAGGCAAAGTAGATCTAAAGGTAGTATATTGTATTCTCTTTAATGAAAAATTCTGCCAGAAGACTGATTAAAAAAAAAGGTTATAACCTGCTCGTGTGGCATTCATTTTGCATTCAAAGTGATTCTGATGTACAATGGTGTCCTCTCACAGCGGGTTCACACTGCGAGTATCCTAATTTGATTGTGGGGAGTGAAAAAGCCTGATAAAATCTATATAATTATTTCATGCAACTAGTTTTTGACCAAGAAATGTGAGCAATGTATTAATATAAATCATGTTTTGTTTCTTTAAGTTGTGGTATTATCTTTAATTTTACATCATTTTGCTGAGTTAAAAAACATCAACTGTTCTACAACCACTATTTTATTGATTGTTGTGACACATGGTTTCAACAGCCTCTTCTTTTCACCTGCCAGTGATGAGCTTTAGCAGGTGTTCAGACCAAAAACAGACTACTAAAACAAAGCAGGGGGCTGCGTTGGTGCGGTGTGTTGCTTTTGATACCCTGGACACATGAAATACGATCCAAGAAATCCAGTTTAAAGAATAGATTCATGAGTTTGAAGGTTTATCAGATGCCAAAACACTGTACTGCGGTATATAATAATACTCTCAGACCGGATTTTACAATTCTGGAAAGTTACAGCTGTAATTATTTTATCTTTTGCAAAGTAAACAGAAAAATATGGTAATATTTATGTTACAAAGTGATCTACCAGGAATGTACGACCTTGCGTTTTTGTTTTTTTTTTAAATGCAGGGCTGAAGGCAGCCTCAACACGGCCTTAGAGTTGTAAGTGCAGCTGCAAGGACAAGAGCCCTCACTTGTTTCCTACCCGTTTCCCATGATACATTGCATTTGTTGGAATGCACAACCAAGGCAGAGATAGGTACCGCTGCCGGGGAGGGAGCTAGGGAGCTTAGCTGATGACTGAGAAAAGTTCAAGTGTGTTGACTTGTTCACAAACCACAGCCGAGTTTCGTTGGTCACTGAGGTCTAATAGAAAGAAACTGACTTCATGGTTCTTGTCTTCTCTGTTTGCACTGTGAATGCACAGCTCGATTAATCAGTGAAAGTCTTTGTGGGGAACTTCACAGAAAAGTGTTCTGTTCCTGGGATTTTTGTAAGTGAGGTTTTACTGCATGAGAGTCAAACTGAATCCAAATGACCAAAGGGCAGCCAGTCATTGGTACAGATAGCTAAGCTACTCTGACTTCACATTGCAAGGGTCCTCGTTCCATCCCATTATAAACCCTTTCCCCTCCCTCACCCATTTTTTCCCCTCTGAAAACATTTTCTCAGACACCCTGTGTTGTCAATACTGTGTGGTCTCGCCATCTTTGTCTCAGCTGTTATCTGCGGTGTGTCAGACAGACACACAGAGCTGCTGTTCAGATGCCTGCTTGTGTGCGAACACGCGTGTGAGTGCCTGACGGGCCGACATCAGGATGTCTGCTGCATCTTGTGTTTCATTATTCTTTTATTCCGAGGGCAGGGGCTGCCACTGAAGCGAGGAGAGCAGGGCAGAGCAGGAGGGGAGCAAAGAGCCATTTCCCCCACGGCCCCTCTTGACACAGATTTCAGGCAGCATGCATCTCCCTGGAATATTACTCCTCCCCTTCCACCTCTCAAGCCCCATCACACACAGCCTTGAGGGTCATCCACAGCCATCATAATATTGCATTTGGTTTTCCCTGCCTACCTGGTTAGATTAGGTAGATACAGGGGAGATTGGTTTCTAGCTGGCTGAGGAGCAAGAGGCAGAGAGGACAGGGATGAAGGGGAGGAGGAAGCAATGGAGCAAATTTGTTTCGATTCTGCTCGGGGTGTACTATTTGCAGTGCGAATTTGGAAAGAGACACATCAAGTGAAAGCAAGGGCTTGACTACAGCTTCCTTGCTAGTCCAATCACTGTCAAGAGGTGTCGGGAAAGAGGCAAAGGAATGCAGGAACAAAGATGGGCTGAAGCGGAGAAGCAGGGCAGAAGAGTATGACTATTAGCCAATAAAACATGGACTCCGCTATCTATCGCTCAACTATCTCAATAATTATCCATCATGAAGAACGTATCTGCTTCTCTCCTCTGTTGTCTTGTACAGAACAGCATCGAGTCGCTACAACAAATAAAAATAGCATGGCTCAATGAATTGTTGATTGCTACTTAATTGCTGCAATTCTGACTGAGCGTTTTTTTTAATTGAATTTGAGCCAATATCATCAAATGTCTCATATGCAAATTCAACAAAACATGCCAAAAAATCTAAGGTGTGTGCTGTTGTTTGCAGAGAAGGTTGGTATACGCATTAAAGTCAGTCAACAGAGGAATAACTGATAAATGTGTGCTGCGGCGATAAAGAGATAATTACACCAAGGGTTTTACCCAGAGCTTGTTGTTTAGTTGCTAAGCTACGCAGGTGCATGATTGCATAAATAAGGCGTTGGAGTGTAAAAACTATCTCTTGCAGGAAGAAGATAATTGCTTTTCATTTTGCGTTAATGATTCGAGTACTGTGATGATTGAGGTCCATTTTCAGGTGAATTTTTTTGCAGCAGCCTCACAGCTGCATGGCGTGCTGACGATAGGTTTGAGCATGCCTGCCTCTTCTGCAGAGCTCCTGTCAGTACAATCACCCATTCTTCCCTTCTGCCCACTAAAAGCTCTCTGCATGAGCAATCCCTTCAAACCTCCATCTCCCTCCTTTCATCTCTATTCACTTTGAGCACTCTGGACAACTCTTTGTGCACGTCTCTCCTCTTGCCTCAACTATCTCTATACATTTACCTCTCCACCCGCTTCTCTCACACTCTCACTCTCTCTCTCAGAGCCATGTGAGCTGGCGACCCTCTTAGCCCTCTCTATCCGGGCTTACCGTCCACGTGGCCTAGAGCGGATTACATTCTTGACATCACTGTGCCAGATGTTTATGACTAAAATAGACAGAACAACTAGCCTCAACACTAAGTCAAACAATGCATTTAGCCTAAACTTGACACTCCATTTCCCATTTATGCTTGAGCAGGTTCCTCTGTTTTAATAGGAACAGTTCGCTTTTGCCTAATGATCTCCCCTGTTTCCTTTGTATCTAATGTCTCTCTCTTTAATTGGAATCAGAGCTGCTGTCTTCATTACCTTGTTCAGGAGACTAAATTGACTAGCTTTCTCTTGTTTTCACTTCATTGCTTCCTTTCTCCCCCCAAGCTTGCTTTTTTCCATTCTTCCTCCTACAGCTTCTGCTCCCAGCTCTCTCCAGTGAGCCGGTATGGAGATCAAATAGCCGATAAGCCGCCCACTGTAACATACACATTAGCATGATTAAATTGGCCATTGCCTGTCGATTTATTAAAAGCCTCTCTGTGCTGGGTGGGAGGTCTATCTAGCCGATGAGTTGAGCAGGAGAGGGACGGGCTGTGTGTGTGTGTGTGTGTGTGCAGGTGTACATGGTGTGTATCGCTGTCGTTTGTGTCTAAGCCTGACATCACCAAGGCAGAGAAGTTAATGAGGGTTGCAGGGGTATTTCTGACACAGTGCAGGCTTTCTGTGGGGAATTTCAGGTGATGTGATGGAGAGAGAGCCTGTTGAGAAGCGATAGCTGGGCGGGAAAAAGCCGGCGGTGGTCTCGGCTCTGGCAGTGGCTGCACAGGAGATTTAGGGCTTAGGCGATTGTTAGACGGGGCTCAGTTTGTTTTGAACTATGGGCCTGTGTTTTCCGCGGGCCGCTTTATGTGGACGCTGACTCTTTCCCCACTTTGTACTGCACTCTCAGCAGTTTAAAAAGAGGAGGATTAGACGCAGGAGCATACCTCTCTCTCATCTGCCGGAGAGCACAGCCGCCTAATCTCTCGCACTGAGGAGAAGGGATTTGGAAGAAATGACCTGTGCTCACTTCACTTTCTCTTGCTTCTCTTCCTCTCATACCCTCAAAGTTGAGTGAAAATACAGTGCTGCATCCTTCCTTCCTTCCGTCACTCCCACTTTTTCATTTTCCTGCTGGATGACTCTACGCTCATCAGCATGCAGCACCACACGGCTGCTCCTCAGGACCAGGCAGGCTGGCAGACAGGCAGGCAGACTTGTCAATAAAGGAACAACAGTAACAGGGCACCTCAGCGAGGCCTCCAGCCCTGTCACCGACGTCTCTCTCAGCTGCCTGGACTCCCTCAGTTAATGAGCGCGTAATTGTTGAGCAAGCAAAAGAGAAATTAGGGAAGCGAGGAGGGAAAAGAGGCCACGAGGTGAGAGGTGTAATAGAGCGATAGTAGAGTGAGAGGAGAGGGAGGTGAGGAAAGCACAAGGACAGAATGTTTCAGTTTACAAAGTAAGACATAAAATCGCCAATTTGTCCTAAAATGTGTGGCGCAGTACAGTCAGCAGTGAGAGAAGAGGGGAGGAAGAACACTGTGTCTAAATCAGAGGGATTGTGGGGGGAATGCTGCTCGGTGGGAGCTGACATTGAGAGCAGGCGGGGGAAAGCAGTTTCAAGGACAACATGTAAATATCACGCTCAGTCGCTAAAAGGCAGCCATGAGTTGTGGTGAGGCCAAGCTGGAGCAGGAGACCAGCCAGAGAACTGCAGGAGGAAGAGATCTAGGACATGTAGCAATGTTTCCATCAGATCAGACAGCAAGAAATGATAGTAGGTGAAAGATGTACTGCGTGGGAATGCTGAAAGAGAGGAGAAAGTTGTTGACCTTACTGGCATTGGCAAGATACCAGGGGTTTGACTTTGATGCCACAGCTAGTTTTAACATCCTTGGATTGGATACTACAAAACCACAGCAAAGAAAAAGTGCATCAAGCAGCGTGTTTCCACATTTTACTTGAACATGTCTATAGCAAATTCTGCACCATTAGTCAAAAAAAAAACAAACAATTTTGATAATTGTTTAAGTAATATTGTTCGACAAAAATACCAAATGTTCTCGTTCTTGCTCACAGGAACATTTTCAGGAGCTGTGAGACAGCCTTCATCATTCACATATTACAAATTCACATGTACTATAAGCCCTGTGGAGGTGATGCTAAAATGGATTTTCAGCTCGCACAGCACATTTTTGAGAACATATTGAATGATTAAAAATTCAATATTAAAATAATTTTTCATCACCATCATACAAGGTTGTAATCAAATTTTTAAGATTACCACTTGGAAGTAAGTTATAGACTGCAGCTGAGTTTGACTCCGCTCCCTGCATGCGGTGCCACTCTCCCATGACCACCCAAGCTGATTTTAAATGAATCTGTGCTCTGATTGCAGAGCTCCCTGCTCCTTTTTCTCCCCTGCAGACACCGAACAGTGGAACAGAGCCATAACCCACATGTCCGCATTAGCCTGTGATGCTCCAGGCAATGCAAGGGAGGCCATCTTTACCAGGGGAAAGTGATGGATGTAATGTAGATATGCTTATCTGTCATTAAGCCCTGCTCTGCCCTCCTTCAGCCTCTCTTCAGGGGAAGGGCGTAGGGATTTCAATCAGACTAGTGAAGAATATAACTCTAGTGAGAGATGCTGAGGCCAACAGCTAATTAGTCATGTCTCTATGGAGAAGACACCGACTTCACAGCAGGAGCATCCGTCTACTATACTTGCTTTTTGTCAATCGTCTGACCTTGCTCCCCCGTCTGCTGTGTCTTTCCCCACTACTTCTCTGGGAGAGATCCCAAATTCAAACCGGCACAATGACAGCGACTATGAGGCAGACAAATCCTTTCGCCCTTGCATGACTGGGCCGCAATGTCCCCCTGTCAGCTCCCAGCACCTCAATAATAGCGCAGTGATGCTAAATAGGCTCCTGAAACATAAGGAAGAGAACACTGAAGGGAGCGGTTGGACGGTAGGTGGGGAATGGAGGGGGTGGAGTCCGGTGAAGACGGCTAGCTGCTCGGAAAGCTCTATAATTAGCTGCAGAAGATCAAATGACTTTTAATGGGTTTGTCTCAAAACAGCAGACTATTTCAGATTTGCGCTTGGAGCTATATTCATATCTCATCAAACTAATGGAATTCTCTAGAGTGCCTGAATGGTTTTTATCTTTGATCAAAATGGCTGATAGTGGTACAGCTGCAGCATTCATGCAGTTTTGTAATGAAAAAAGTGCCATTTCAGGGCACTATTATGTACAACGACACATGATGTCAAATGACATGAGTAGTCCTTCAACTCGTGAGCTGACAGCACTCAGAATTCAGGGTTTGATGCACAATCATCGTTGCTATAGGAGTAACTTCCCATGGATGTTTCAGAGCGAATGGCCTTATAATAACTTCTTGTGACAGATAATGGAAACCTCTCCTGGTCATTAGTTAGAGAATTAATAAGAGAGATACTACAAGGATTATATCAGGGTCATAGCTCAGCCACTGCCTGATCTGGGTGGAGGGAGGTCTGGTGCAGAATGCTAAATATGCTGCCTACAATTAGGCCTCGAGCATGCAGTAACACAGAGCGCACACACTGATTTGAACAGTGTGTCTATCACGGAGACACACACTGTCCAGTGCAGATTAATCGATTAGTCGATCAACAAAATATTAACTGATCATTTTCATAAGTGATCTGTTAAGTCATTTACCAAGCAAAAACATTTGTGGGTTCTAGCTTCTTAAATGTGAGGATTTGCTGCTTTTCTCTGTTTTATGTCATTATAGATTGAAGATGTTTGGGTTTTTAGACTGTTGATTGGACAAAACAAGAAGCCTGCAACCAACCACGTGAACAAGTCATCTCGGGCTCTAGGGCCTTGTGATAAGCACTTTTCACAAATTTGTGAGTTCTCAGATCATTAAAAAAATAATTAAGAAATTGTAAAAAATAATCATCGCTTGCAGCCCTACAACAGTCTGTTCTACCTATTTAACTTCTTTATTATTATAGGTTATTGTTTCTGCATAATGAAACTTAATTCCTGAAAACATACAGTTGATGCAGAGGGAATAAAGGCAAATACAGACTGAAGCAGAATAGGGAGTTGCTGCACATCCTCTCAGTGAAATTATACGTGTCACAGTCTGTTTGTGTGTCTATGAGCGTCCTTTATTTCCCAGGGTTTCCTGCTAGCATTCAAGCTACATTCATTTCCCTCACTTCGTCATCTGGGTTTTTTTTTTTTTTAGACTGAGGAAATTATGTCCAGGAACTCCAGCCGGGTTTGAACTCTAATTTACGTTCTGCCTTCTCCTCAAACTACACAAATATAAAAACCTTTTTATTGCTTCTGTGAGGGCAGCGAGGGGATCTACAGGCTTTAGCTCTTCATCATGCATGAACACCTCTCATGGAATTAATTACAGTGCATAAAGGTAGGAGCTTAATGATAAGTAGGGGGAAAAACTCAAAGCAAAAGTTTTAATCAAATTTTTATAACAGGAAAAAAAACTTTTCTGCCTTGGAAGTCCAAGGTGGAATGCTAGTTTCCCCCTTTCCTGCTTCTCTCCTTCATAGGTGAAATCTCCCCCTTGTTCTGCCTGTGTCCCAAGTGGACCATCCTACAGAGCTGCTGTTTGTCCTTGGCCACCTTCTCCTTGAGAAAGTGCTGTATCAGACAGGCTGCTAACAGGGCAGTCACAAAGCTTGAGTACCAGCGGCGGCAGCAGCAGCAGCAGCAGCAGCACTGGCCTCTCTCTGGGGATATACAGTTACACTGCACTGCTCCTATCTCTTACCGTTCTGACATTTTCATTTCCCCCCACTCTCCTGAGGAGGTAAAAGGATAAACTTAAAAAAGAAAGAAACAGGATGGACTCCATGTGTTGGTTCTAGTCTGGATGATACCATTTCCACCACAGGCACGGGTGTAAACACAGGAGGGATATGAAGGAAGCTCGGTAAGCAGGAAGATGGACAGGGAGGGAGCTAGAACCAACATGCTGTGTTTTCCCTGGCACCGGATGGAGTATTTGTGCAGCGCTGCTCAGCAAAACAGAGCATTTTAGCAGCAAGGCAGCCTGCCAGTCATCCACCCAGTTTATCAAGGCAAGAGCACCACCTCCTCCCCCATTCTCCTTCAGCTATAAAACTGTGGCACTTATACCTGGGCATGCAGATAAGTTAAGAGAAGAACCTGATAAAACAGGACTTCTCACGGCTCTCAAAGCACCACAAAACAACAACAAAAACAGACACTGTGGCTGTAACAGTCCTCAATCATGTCCTAAAGCATGCTGAACGTGATGCCAAGACACAAAAGATCAAAAAATGGCCTCCAAGCGTGCTGCACGCACACCCAGCGAAAATATGGACGGAGACATATGATGCACAAAGAGACACAAATACACACACAAAGACAACTAGACAGACCCACCCACACACTCAAGCTCTCACACAGAAAGAGACATATAAGACAAATAAACAAAAAGCTAAGAAAAGACACATCAATTAGAAATGAAGTTTGGAAAACTGGGTCTGATTTGAATGCTTTTGTTCGAATACAAAGCCCATAAGGAATTTAGCCTCTAACATTTTCTCGTGAAGTTGAGCATGCAAACGGCGGGAAACAATGCCTGGCACACAGTTAAACAGGCTCTTTGATTCTTAGCTGTCGGCCTCCATTCTATTTCATTTTGTGCAGGAAAAAAAAAAAAAGGCAGACAAATCACTGCACAGGCCTCACCCGAGCCTGCGTATGACTCACTGTTCTTACAGAAATGAGAGCTACACACCTGAATAAGACAAGGGGGGGAAGGCAGACACAGTCTTCCTCCCATATGGACAGACAGGCAGGGCCATGAGCAGAGGTACAAGTGCACTATAACTCATAGATAGCACACCAGATATTTTATTCATGGGAAGAAAAACCCAAGCAGCAAGAGTGACTCACTGAGCCACAGGGACACACACACACACACACACACACACACACACACACAGAGTAGGGGGCGACAGGGTTTAACCCACCTACGTTTGACTGCCTGCTCATTCTCAAACAGAAAACACATTAAAAAATAAAGACTGAAATGGCAGGGCTCCTTTCAAAGGGATTAAAGGGGATGTTTTTGTCTACTGAACTTGCCAGAGTGTATAGTCACTCTCTCACTCTCATAGTGCTATCACAGGAAGAGAGGTGCTCACAGCACAATACAGCGAGCCGTTTGCACTTCAGGCTATGCATTCCTGAGCACTCTGGCATATAAACTGACAAAAGGAATTCTCATGCAGTCGTGCTGAGCAAGGCTATTGTCGAAAAAACACACAGACGCAGGTGTAGTGGCATCCACGTTGGCTGCGTATACACAGGGAGGATTGCCGAGGCTGTGCAGATTGGCCTACATATGGCAGGAGGCCTGGTGCAACTTAAGCGATGTGCAGTCATCAGTGTGCAGATCTGAACCCACTCACTCCGCGCCAAGTCCCCGCCGCCCAGGATCTCTCACCGAGAAAAACTGACTAAATATGTGATGAGCTGAGCTGTAAGAGGATTCGGACGAACAAACAGACACACACACACATTTCAAAAGGCATATAGAGAAACACGCATTTCCAAAGGAGGCAACTCAGCTCACTTGGGATAATTAGAGCGCACGCAGAGCCTGGGAGACAAAGCCTGGAATCGTGAAAACAAGGCCCGCCTGATGAGGCTTCACTTTTTAAATCCCCGGGATGAGCGGAGAGTGTGTCTGTCGATGGAATCGCTCCAGGAGACATGCACGGGCTTGGAGGAAGAAACAGCCAAGGCGGTGAAAAGAAGACAGAGACAGAAAACTGTAGATGAACCAAGCGGCAGGAAGGTATCTTTGAGGAAATGAAAGGACAGAGGATAAGGGCTTTGATTCAATCAGACATCCTTTCCTACTGTTTGTCATAGAGCACAGATAAGACTTAAATGTTAAGCGAACACCACTGAAATTACACACAGGTGACTCACTGTGTTCTGTGGCACTCTGAAGTCAGTTTGTCTCTGCAGGGTTTAACTGAGTGAGTGGGCGAGTGGGGGAGTGAACTGAGTGAGCGTATGAGTGTGTGTACGAGCAGACAGAGAAAGGTAGGGGATCTGGGATTAGTACCTTTCCCTTGCAGATCTATAAGCACCAAGTGTTTCTTGTCGCTAAGAGGATTCGCAGGGATACAGGGCTGTCCCAACAATTGAAAGCAAGGTTTTAGGCGCTAATCTACGAATTCAAGGGCGAGTGAGGCTGATTCTGGGCTGATGGAGCACATGCTGCTGCCTTCAACTTGATTGGCACGGCTGAACGTGGAGGTCAAAGAGGCAATCTTTACAGCTTAGAGGAGAGAAGAAACAGCCTACGGAAGGCTTTAAGTGCGCTCCACCACCCACAACGATGTATTGAGAGATCATTATCAAATGCAAGTGTGACTGATTGTTGTTTTGGGGGTTTTTTCCAGGCATGAAACGTCGCCAACACTATGCCTTTGCCCTCGTCCCTGCTCGGTATCTTGATCACCTCTGTGTGGTTACGACACCCTGGGTTGTCTTAGCTATTCAGGGGCACACAAAAGGCCCTCATAGGGAATCATTCAGCCCTGCTAATGGACGGCTCCATAGCACCCGCCCTGACAATCACAGCCAACTGGGGGCATTCATTCACATGCAATTGTTCACTATCAGCCCATATCCAGAACAAATACACACATGGAAGTACACAGGAGCACACTTTAATATCAGTGCTTGCCTACAAGCACACACAGAGCCAAGCACGCACACAGACTTTAGATGACAAGAGGAAAAATGCTGCTGCAAGAGGACTGCAACCAAAGAGCAATGAGCACAGCACCACAGTCTTTTTTTTTGGGGGTTATGCTGAAGAAAATTTTTTCTTACTTCTTTTTCTCCCTGTGCACAAGTATCCAGCATTTCTACACTTCTGTGGATTGGATCTGCTTGTCCATTCCCCTAGGGCCACTCTGACTAGTACATGTTTGCAAACAGACCCTATAAAGCCAAAGTCACTCCACCAGAGTTGACAGCGCGAACATTGGAAGTCTCTTCCATAAAGTGTTGATATATTTGACGCTACAGGCTCACTGGAAGGAATACAACAATTTTTTTTTGACAGGCACAAAAATCTGATTGTTGCGTTGTGTAACACTCTGTCATTTTTACGCTGTGTGTCATGGCTGTGATAATAAAATGTACTGAATGCATTAACTGTTCCAGATATTCTGCATTCCATTAATCCAGTGGGAGACATATCAGCAAATGCCTCAGTGTGATGCAATTCCCTGGGTAAGCCTGCTATGTGCTCACGCTAGGTTTTCCACAAGCGAGTGAAATTGAAACAAAACCCTGCTCGTTGTTTGTTGGATACAAAAAGGGATATAAAATTATGAAGCAAGATACAAGCAGTAAAGAGCTAGAAATCACCATGGCAAAACCTAATTTAAAGCCACTGCAGACTGTAAAGCCTTCGACACAAAGATGCTCAGATGGGGGGTGGACACAGCTGAAGAAACAAAAGCTCACAATCTGGCACTCTCACAGGTTTATGACAAAACCAAACCGTTTACACAGCTGAATCCCATCACACTTAAAAAGGAGGAACTGCGAAACAAGAGGGCCACTCCAGTGACACCTCGACAATCACGATACACAAAGAGATAAGGAACAATGGAACAATGGAAGGACAGAGGTGGACGAGAGACAGAGGTGACCAGCAGTGAGTGTGCCTCCGAGGAGCTCTCACTGGCTCGTAAATTCAAGCTCAAGGTCCAGGGGAGCGAGTGCAGTCAGCGTGTCAGCACAGCAATATCTACCTCAGCTGTGTGTCCACAAGCTCATCAGCAGGGCCGAGACTGCACGCACCAGCAGCTTCACTGACAAATAACAGCAACAGCAAGCAGTTGCTTTTTTGGCTGTCCAGTCCTGACATGGTTCAAACAACTGAGAATTACATAGGGAAACACAGCTTTGGCTTCATTACTATCCTGGCTGAGACAAACAAAACCTTTGATGTTTAACTTGATGCTTGAATAAGGTAGGACTGTGTGAATCTGTAATGTTATACTTTAGGTTACTAAAGATGTAACCTGACATAGTTTTCGAACATGTTTGCATCATAAATCTTATAAATGTATGTTGTTATCTCTTTGGGATTTTGGTTTGTTCTCTTCTTTTAGACTCAAAGAAAGGTGTTTTAACCTACAGGTATGTTCAGGTGTTTTTTATATACCACTTCAGTACAAACGTTTCCTGTAGACAGTGTGCATTTGGAGGCAAAGGAGGCAGGTGCAAAAAAGGGATATGAATATCCATATTCTATGCATGTGATGTTTTACTGCAAATAAAAAATGGCATTTCAAACAAAGAAAAAAGCCTTGTCCTTCAGGACAGCCATTGATTAAACCACAGGAATCCTCAGCATGCGCCTCACAGTCAAGGCGCACAGCAGCCACTATAAATTTCTCAATTTCATCTGGGTGCCTGATCAGGAAAATTCATTGATTTCCTCCATTAATCATCTCAGGAGAGTCTGTACAGTATCGATCAGCACGTCTGTGCTGTTAGGAAGGTTGACTGAGGAGACAATCATTGCAGAGGGGACAGGTCTTTATAGAGAGTGCAGTGGCATAGATTTTGTTGGGGACATAATAACCATTATTTCCCCCCACACAATGCCAGCCAATACTGCCTCAAAATGGCCGAGGTTTTTGTCGCAAATGCGAGAGAGACACACACATTCCCTGATAACCACTTTGCACGGCGCACAAAGGTGCCAGGAGGAGACATCTTGTTAAAATGTTTTGTCATGGTTGCTTCAGCAGTGAGCAGGAACACTTGTGTTTGCCCTGCACGGGGGTGGGGGGGTGTTTGCTCTGAGAATGGGTGCATTATTACCCGATGACACACACGTCTGACACTGCATGCATCAGCATCCAGGGACAATAACTGGTGAGCCAGCAGCAAAATGGGACATCAGGTAGGTAAGGGGTGTGTGCACGTGTGTGAATGGGTGTATTTGTACAGGAGGACCATTTGGGCTATTTAAAGCTAACAAATTGACTCCTGTGCAGTATTCTAGTGGTTCAAACTGTAATACGAACTACAAACCTGTCAAAATAAGACACTATTGAGTAAGAACAGGGGGGGCCATCCTGTTGACACGGGAAGGAGCTGGAGTTTAGGTAAAGGATTTCCTCCTCTCTGTTCAGAAAATATAATATATACACACATGAACTGTTGTGTAGAGCAGACAGTGCACGGTTTGTGGTCCATTGCAGAGGTCCTGTGTGTCCCCAATGGCCTGACAAAGCCACAGCTCTCTTTCATTTGATCTCTGCAGCAAACCCTGCTATAATTCTTGTTACAGCCCCACATTGTTCAACTCACACAAACTGCAATCACTGCTCAAGAATGAGGTAAAGAATGACCTGAAAGCAAGCTCATTCATATTTAACCAGATCTGATATTATATCAGCCTTCATTAACACGTTTAAAACCCTTAAAACTAGATAAAAACAAGTATTATGTAAATCCTTACATGATCAACTGAAATCACTCTCGCTACTTGTGTGGGAATCTTGTCTGGGAGAAGTAGTCCAAGCCTAATACAAACATGCAGTTACATCAAGCGAGATAAAATAGTGCATTCGTTTGGAGATCAGCAGAGCTGAGCCATACATGCCTCATGTGAAGAGAAGACAAAATACAGGCCGAAAATACTTGCTTTTCCATGAGCAAGACACACTGGCGTTTTGAGCCAAGTCAGACTAACCTGGCACAGAATAAATCAAGAAAACATTTCAGATTACATACCTCAATATAGCCGGCCAGCGCTGGAACCACAATGCCCAAAATAAGGACAGATATCGCCGGGAATGAACCCATCTTCCAGGATCTCCAGTTATGCTAGAGTAAATAACTTGTATCCTGTGAGCTATGTGCGTAAAGTGACGTCCGGGAGAATAAAGAGCAAACCAAGTCCTGGGAATAATCTGATAATCTATCCCGGAGAGCGGCACGAGTCCTGCTCCGCTTGTTTTGTTACCCGAGCTGGACACAAAATGTTGGAGGGAGACTGTCGGTCTCCTCTGGAAATGTGGACTGGGAGTCTGTGGCGCGGCTGCTCTGACTCTGCTGCCTCCTCCCTCCTCTGGTTAGTCTGATCCACGCAGAGCAGAGCGCACTGCGCCACCAGGCGACCGTGGACTTTACACATGTACTCCACAACAATTCAGGGGGGTTATTCAACCTTTTAGTCCACTACATGTATCTGACAGCTGTACAAAACATACACTCAGCTTATATAATATGGGAAATTGTTATAAATTAAAGTAGGACAACCAATGAGTATTAATTATTGGTTGATTATTTCAATTAATTGCGTAACCTATAAAATTAGATGTAGAGTTCAAGGTGAGGTCTTCAAATGTCTTGTGTCTTCAAACTCAAAGATATTCAGTTTATAGTCATGTATAACAGAGAAAAACAGAAAATTCTCACATTGGAGAAGCTTTTATTTTTGATACTTTATTTACTGGTAATATTTCTTTACTGTAAGTAACATTTTGAATGCGGGACTTTTACTTGTAATTGGGTATTTTTATAGTGTGGTATTGCTGCTTCAGTAAAGATTGTGAGCATTTCGTCCACCACTGCAAAGATGACAAAGAAAAGCAGAACAATGCACGCTCCATTTTGGATGGTAATATGTCCGACAGCCCCTAAAGTAGCAGAACTTCCACTTGAGAGCATACAAGAACATCAAGAGGTGTCTTTAGTTTGCTTAAATGCTGCTGAAGAGGCAGTTCCTGCTTGTTGTTGGGGTGGTAAAAGGGCACTCAAAAGCTTCCTTCATTTGATATCTATTTTTTGTGAATTAGGCTTCTCTTCTTTCTTTGTATGTACACAAAAATATTCTGGATTTTATGAGGAGAAAGACTAAGCAAACTATCCTTTTCTTTAGCAACGTGATGTAAATATTTAATTTTCTTTTTCCTATTGGTTGTATTAATAGTGAAACTACACACTCTAACACACACACACCATCAGCCTTTGGTGATTTGATTATATTGTCCCCAATTCATTTCTTTTCTTCCTAGATTGTCATCTGTATTTCTCTCTGATGGCTTATTGAAAAAAGCATCATGTAAATGTGATGTTTGCTTCAGGCAGCGCACTCAGAGTGGTAATTAATTTTTTGAAACATCAGCCATTGGACATGTTTGAACAAGTTGCAATTGCGCGTGTTAAGTCTAATCTTGGGACATGTCAATTTGATCCCAAAATACCTCAGAAAAACGCCTCTGGGAAAAAACAGAGCAGAGAATTTTAGCCCGCCAGGTAACAGAGCTCCAGCGAGAATAGGTCAAACTCTATTTAAGAGTTACTTCGCCTTTTCTTTGGCCATAGGAAACAAGTAGACTGGAATATGGTGCTCATTTTTATTTACTTACATACTACTGAGTAGTTGAAATTTGATCCTGATTAGTGCAGTATACAGTGTCCTCAATAGGGTGTATTATAGGAACTTCCCTTAGTCACATAGTTAAAAACACTCTAGTCTTCTAAATCAGGCCCTACCTCAAAACTGTATACTTCTCACATGATATCTATCTATTAAAGTTAAATAAATTTGAATTTAAAGTTGATAATCTATCTAGTCATTATCAACTCACCAAACTCACAGCCAGCTCTAAAAAACACACGGCTTCCTTCAGATTTTTTGTTGCTGTTATGAGTCATCACGAGTGTAGCCTATAAGCGTGACTGTTCAGTGTCCTCCAGTGCTCACGGTGCGCAACTACAACGCTGTACGTTTTATTTTTAAAGCACCACCGGAACATTAAGTACACCATTTGTGTCCACGTGTGTTCATGCTTGAGACATGCAGGTTAGGTTAATTGATGATTCTAAATTGCCCGTAGTTCTGTCTCTATGTGTCGTCCCTGTCCAGGGTGTACCCCGCCTCTCGCCCAATGTCAGCTGGGTTAGGCCTCTGAGGATAAGCGGTATAGCTATAGGTGTGGATGGGCAATACCCTTTACTATAATCATGAGTATACACTGCCCTCCTATGGTCATAATGTGTAACCACCACACTGTTCATTGTTTTATTATCTCTCAATAATATTAATAACCCATATTAATTACTGTGTTATTCTCACTGAAGAACGTGTAGAGTTGTAATCTCTAACTGTGACCAACAGACAACAATTAAAACAATAATTGGTTCAGCTGCCTTGTTTAATTTGAAAGTATTAACCGGAAGCAATATGATTGCAGTGACGCATTAAGCTCATTCGAGATGAGCCAGGGTTGTGCAGAATCGATCACCGGCGATCGCCGCACATTGCATGCCGGTTAGATTTGTGTCCGACCATACATCCATGGGTCCGATTGATGACATGCTTGATCCCGACTTGCTCTGACGTCATGCACACGTGGGCAACGATAACCTCACGAGTTCAAGGCGTCCGCAGCTTTTAGAGCCTCTCCACCGACTGCAAGACCCAGGGCATGATGGGAAACGCCTGGCGGTAGCCTGATCAAAGAGCTGATTGGCCCATAATTTTGACCACAAACACCACGTTTTGTAGAATTTCCTAATTTTCTATGTAATTGTAATATTTAACACTAGATTGTTGCTATATGTTGTGCAATGAAGGTTTAGTCTGTTAACAAACATATCTTGTGTGGTTGACAATAATAATAATAAAGTTTATTTCAGCCATAACTATCCGAACGTGAATGTGGAAACTACAGGTAGCCTGCAGGTGGATCTAACAGGATGTAAATATTTCTGTGACTTCTTGTATATTCTTTGAAGGCTGCTGGAAACCTTTATTGAACAAACTGCACATGTCAGACACTGACAACAAATGCCTCATATAAGGCAATAAGGCTGCTGGAAACTGTCCGCCTTGACTGAGCCTAAATTATTAGGATTGATGCTAGTCTGACGAATTGGATGTTGCACTTTGTGACCTCTGGAGGGCAGTAAACACGTGTGATTAAGATTTCGGTCAACCTTCATCCCTTGTCATCTCCACTTTTCTACAGGAAAAAACCCCAAAACAAACAAACAAACAAACAAACAAAAAAAAAACATTTAACAGTCTAAGTAACTTTAGCCTAAACTAGCAACTCCCCCGAAAAGTAGAATTAAAGTATAGCAGTAGACCAAATAACCTCTTTTGACAACAGGTTTAATTCAATTGGACGACTTCGGTGTTTAATTTTTCTGATTGGCTGTACTAAAATTGATCATTAAGTTGTAACCACGATTAATAAAAATTTCGGCGGTAACATCTTTAACCGTTTTATATACATTTTATTTTTTTATGTCGACGAGTATATAAACTGTTGTGAAGAATTCGTTAATATAATGTTTTAAAATACCCTAAATTGCTTTTGGTCCCGAACGAATAACCACCAATCATGAGCCACGCTCCTGCGTGTTACTAGGCAGATTATGCTAATATATGCAATGCAGCCATCTCTGCAGCTACCATTCTGAGGTAAGAACAACTTGTACGCTTTCCACAAAATGTCAGAAAACTAGGAATTGCTTCACGACCACTTCTGTAGCTCGACTGCTCGGTAGTCTTTCTGTTAATATAAATTAAATGTGCGGGTTGTTTTAGCGCATTTGTAGCAGTAGAACATATATTTTTTTCTTTGGGTCTCTTCGGATGTGGTTGTTGTTGTTAGTCCCACCCAAAATGGAGCCTGTTCTTCCTTGTTCACAGTAGACTTGAAGGGCTGGGCTCAACTAGAATGGGGGGACGGGTGGGTTTACCCAAATAATTCGGGCTTTTACCGCTTCAAAACCACCTTTGTTAAAATCGCAGAATATGGTCCACGTCCTGGAGGTTGACAAGTTATGTTTGGCTCCAAGGTCGGCCTTACATTGAGACTATATGGCCGTAATGCTAATGTTGCGGTGCAATAAATGCCCGGGTTTCTATAGCGCTGATTTTTGTGGTATGGTCCAGTTGGGACTGAGAACCTGCGGGGTTAAAATAGGGGGGAAATGAATTTATTATTGATTATACCAAGTAGATTACTGAATGAGTTTAGAGAGTCGTGATCTTTTATGGTGGTTTTTGTGCCGATATGCGGTTGTATTTAGACACCGTTTGCCGGGCGGCCTCGTGAGCAAACGTTGACCGCGTTTTCCCTCGTACCCCCGCTGAGATTCCTGTGTGATCGCTCTGTACACGAAGTGACATGCTGGTTTATTTTGGCTCCTATGTCCCGTCAGCCGAGCTAAACTGTGTCTGGAGACCCAAAATCTATGTTGCAGATGGCACGTTGGGTTGAATTCAGTGCCACTTTGCTCAGAGATGGCTGCTGCAGTGCCTCATTGTTGCTGCCAAATAGCTTTTCCCTACACAGGCGTGTCTTATACATAATATGACAGTAGGGGCTCCATCATCCATTCATGAGATTACTTCAGACCATGTACACATTTCTACAGAAAACCCACATTTGTTTAAAATCCCATAATGTTTATTTTTGAGATGATCAAAATATCTATGACCTGGCAGTCTCATTCATATTAAAATGCAAAACCAGCCATCCACATTTCACCTTGGTATTAGCTGATATCATCATGTTGCAATATTATTATTATTATTATTATTATTATTATTATTAAAATCCCAATCCTCTTCTCTGTGTGCATTACAGGCATCCCTGGCTGTCTCCAGAGTGAAGCGATAGGTGACGTGGTTGGCAACAGGCCTGGCACCGTGCTGCCATGGATACCAAGCAGGAACCCTCCACTGTGTGGAGTCAGACTGCTAACAGTGATTCAGGCAACGGCACACAGGTCTGCTGTCCTGTCTGAACTGTACCTGAACTGCTATATTAGAGTCATAAGCAATAGAAAAGGATGCAGTATATTTGATACATCAGAGGACAATTTCAGCATCTCACAATTTGTCTTTCGCACACACTCACTTCTGTCGACTGACCCTAGTTGCTGCTAAATCCCACAATTCACCTTTCACTTTTATAGTTTTAGCTAATAGAACCACTGGTGGTTCCTTACCCTCCAAAAGGACTTCAGGAGGACAGAAACTCAGCGTAATTGTTCAACACTCATATATACTTTGTGTAGATTTTTTATTTTTTTTGTTAAGTTAATGGAGAAAAATAGGTGGTGAGTCACATTCAGAAAGTGTAATAATGCTGTAGGTGGTTCAAAGCCTTTGTGTCTTGTGCACGCGTGTTGCAGGTGCATTTTGAAGGCGGCACAGTGGCCCAGATAGTGTACAGTGGAGATCAGGTGGACCGGGGCCAGCAGCAGGTGGTTTACACAGCAGACGGGAACTCCTATACCTCTGTAGAATCTGCAGAGCATACACTGGTCTACATACACCCTGCAGATGGCACTCAGGTAAGAAGGGATCTTATTTAGAGCAGAGATATTTTTAGCTGGCATTTTAAGCATTTAGATGACACTCGTAATTAGAACAACATGGATTGATGGGTAGGTTATGCAAGAGTCATTCTTGACCACATATTTGGAACATTTTACAAAAAAGAGCTTCATATATTTTCACGTTCTTGTTTCAAATGAACAAAGTATACATTAATTCATATGTAAAATGTATAACACGCACTTGAGCCTGCAAGATGTGCTCACAGCACTGTTTTCAACTTTTCTTTCAGACTGTATTTGCTGATCAGCCACAAGTGGCTTACATTCAGCAGGATGGTACAACTCAACAGGTGAGTTTACCAGGTACTGTCATGTCATTACCTATCTGTGTACCACCTGGTTTTTATTGAACATTAAAGCAAATGTAATCTCGTTCTCTAGGTCACAGTTTTGCTGCCCAGTGGACAGAACATGAATGCTGCTAATCTGCATGTTCTCAGTAATGTAGCAGAGGCTCCCCAGGCTATCCTGGAGCCAGTTTCCCAGGTGAGGAGGACACGAGGAAATAGTATTAATCTACTCTCGTTTTAACACACATTGTGGTATACAGTAGGGAAATATAAGAGAACGTGAGCACGAATGGTTTCATGATGTATGACACAATGATAGCAAGAACATTGTTATGTTGTTATTCCAGCAGGTAAGTTGTCTAACTTGGTGCAGTTCAAATGTGATTTACATTTATTTTTCCTTTATACAGATTTTGTTGCATTGTTACATGTCAACAAGCCAAACCTGAAGATGAGAACTTGTCAGTCTTAACAGTTAAGTGAGTATTAACTCTGTGAAATGATCAAATACACACAGGAGCAGCTGTCTGTGTCCAATTCGCTCCCCTCCATGGCTGACATGGCGGAGCCCCCCACCAGTCCCCTCGGGGCCACAGACTCCACAGACGATTCTGACGAAGATGAGGACGAAGACTCTGAGATGGACGACTGGGAACCTCGTGAGCTTCAATCATTCAACCCTCACAGCCTCTGTGAGTGACGTCCTCCGCAGTCGTAACGCAGTCGCCTGGTCTCTCATGTAGAGCAGAAGCCTTGTTGAGTCTGAGAGAACGCGACATAACATAAAGTCGTAATATAGAACATTAGAACATACAAAAAACAAAGATACTTTAAAAATACTATTTCCTTTTGGCTGACATTCTGAACTAGTTCTGCAATACAAAATGTTTTTCTTGATAAGCAGTTTAATCTGATGTGTTCTAATTTTCTTTCAAGTCATGTAACAAATCTGCCAAGGGGTCAAGGTAAATTAATATATTGCAAATGGCAATCAACTAGTCAGTTATTTTGAAATAAGTGGAGAGACCAGCACTGTTCCAAGTTACTGCCACTTATTCTAATTTTTTTAATTTATCCAAAATTAATTTAGAACAAAGGAACTAATCGTAGCTCATTGAAATCACAGTTATGTCCTGTGGCTGTTTTTCAATAGAACAACAACACAAAGTAGGGCAAAAAAATAGAGTGAAATCAGCAACAATGACATTTTTTCAACAATAATTTCAAATGAAAAGCTTCATAGTAGAGTGTTTGTTGCAGAGCTGTTGTATTGGATTGTGCAGGTCTTCCTTAACAAACGTTTTATATCTGTTGTGGTGATTCTGTCTGATTGATTTCTCCTTTTTGTGGCCTCTCAGGGTGTGAGGAGTGTAATAATGCCAACCCCTCTGTGTGTCTGAAGCACGGCCCTCTGCACCCCATCCCCAACCGGCCGGTGATGTCGAAGGCCCGGGCCAGTCTGCCTCTGGTCCTCTACATCGATCGCTTCCTGGGCGGGGTGTTCTCCAAGAGACGCATCCCGAAGCGCACGCAGTTTGGTCCGGTGGAGGGACCCCTGGTTCCTCAGAGCGAACTGCAGGAACACTACATTCATCTGAAAGTAAATCAGCGTTCTGCATGACTAATTTTACCTCTATTACACCCAAAAGTATCCCATTGTACCTGAAATCTTGTATCCTTACCCTGTTTGTTAAATATAAAATTCTGATATTGGGTGGGGATACTTCTTGGCCACAGAAAGTGACTCACTTCTCATTTTGGTATTATTTAAAAAAGTAAAGTACTCATTGAGTTGTGAAACAGTTGCTTTACAAACAAAGCAATGACGCCATCATTTGTAAATATAGTGTCCTAACAAAGAAACACAAAAGGAAATATATTTTTGTGAATGAGCATGTTTTATAGGAAAGTGCCGAGTAAGTAAGAGCTGAGGAAAATGTTTTGTGTGTGCAAGCATGTGCGGTCTGAGGTTGCATTCTTTCAGTCTAATCCGTTTTTTGCTTGTTGTCTCAGCTGTGCATGCTGGATGCAGAGAAAGATGGAGAGAAGTGTGACGACATGTGGCTGGACCTTTCTGATGAAGAAAGCTGTAACTGGATGATGTTTGTGAGACCTGCTCAGAACCACCTGGAGCAGAACCTGGTGGCCTATCAGTACGGCTCGGAGATATTTTACACAACCATCAAGAACATCCAACCCAAACAAGAGCTCAAGGTCAGTCCTGTGTAGTGAAGTGTGTGAGGAAGTGAGGAAATTTAGTTCAATTCACTCGAAAGTGAAACATCTAGTAACTTAAGAGACAGGTATTTTTCTCAGGAGGTGGTGGAGCCAAGCCAGAGTGAATTAGTCCCAGTAAATAAAAGATATCTGAATGAGCCGTAGTTATTTGTGTTTTTAATGATATGTCCTTCTGCAGGTGTGGTATGCGGCATCATATGCAGAGTTTGTCAATCAGAAGATCCACGATGTTACAGAAGAAGAGAGAAAAGGTGAATCTCTGCACATAATGCATACTTTGCTTAATATCAACACCATGTCTCAGCCCTGCTGTGATTGCATGTGTCCCATTACAAACTATCACAGCAGTAGTAGGAGTTAGTAGTAGTGGTTGTTCCTGGTCCTCACTTTCTGTTGTTCCTTCAGTGCTCCGAGAGCAAGAGAAGAATTGGCCTTGTTATGAGTGTAACCGGCGCTTTGTGAGCTCTGAACAACTGCAGCAACATCTCAACATGCATGACGACAAGTTAAACTCTGTTACCAGGTGAAACCTTTTTTTCGTTACCTTATTTTATATCTTCTCAGTAGAGCCCATATAACCTGTTCACTGTTTCTTTCCTCTCTCAGATCCAAAGGCCGGGGTCGAGGAAGAGGCAGGAGGAGATTTGGGACAGGAAGAAGACCGGGACGCCCACCTAAATTTATACGTCTGGATCCACCATTAGACGCCGGTGGGGACAAGACAACAGTAAGGGACACATTAATACATGCTGTGTTCATTAATTACTTACTTGATTGGCTCTGAGAAATTGCGATTGACAGTTTGCGCTAATTTCTCACATTTTATAGACCAAATGATTAATTGAAGAGTGAATCAACAGATTCATCTGTAATGAAATAATTGTTAGTTGCAGCCCTAGTGCATATAATATTAGATTCACTATAAAACAATAAATGGAAAATTAATGTATACAGTTATCTAAGAGCAAAGAAGAAAATATTAACTAGAAATATATTCATGAGGGTTGTCAAAAATAGTGAATTATAATAAATAAAATGAGCATCACAAGATTAAAGTGTTTTTAAAATATGCTACTGAATTACTTGAGCCTATGGCAACATTATTTTTTTAATTACCAATTTTCAATTACCTTTTTAATCAGGAGATGCTGGAGTTGACTGAGAAGCCGCTGGAGGAGCGAGCGGAGGGAGCTCAGAACGGGCTGAAGGTGGTGGAGATGGAGCCCGAGGCGGAGGCTGGGAATGAGGCAGAGGGCCAGCTTATACCTCCTGCAGGGGAACCGGTCCCAGAGTCTGTCAGCCCACCCACTAACACGGACCTGCCAATTCCACTAAAGGAGGACCCGGCACAGAGCAGCCAATCAGACCCCCACCTCACATCTCAGGACATGCGCCGTGCCAAGAAGATACGGGTAAGACTGGAGTAAGACGGCAACAGTGTTTTAGACAGTTTGTTATTCGGTGTCATAGTGGCCATGATTTGCTTTTCAACAATGTGTCTCTCTTCCTCAATGCGTGCGTCCCTCAAAGATGGATGTGCAGGTAGGTGAGACCTGAAGGATGGCAGAAAAACATGAAGTTTTGTTGTTTTCCATGGTGTCAATGTTCATGTGACATTTCAGGATATCCACACTCCATTGCATCTATCAGCATCTTCCCATCTTCTCAGCAGATCCATGTCAGAAAACACTGTTGGGCTTTTCTGCTAGCAGTTCCTCTCTCTCTTTTCCATCTCAGAATGCAGCGCTGCAGCACCTTTTCATCAGGAAGAGTTTCCGTCCTTTTAAATGCACCCACTGTGGCAAGGCCTTCCGGGACAAAGACAAGCTGGATCAGCACCTGCGGGTCCACGGCCGGGATGCCTACGCCTTTTCCTGCCACATTTGCAGCAAGAGCTTTATGAGTGACTCAGCCCTGGAGGATCATCTGCTGGTGCACACGGAGAACCGCTCCTACTCTTGTCTCTTATGCCCAGAAACGTTTGAAAGGCTGGACCTGCTCAAAGACCACGTAGGGGTGCATGCTGTCGACGGCTGCTTCACCTGTCCCTCCTGCAAGAAGTCATTTACTGACTTCATCCAGGTTAGAAATTAATGTCTCTTACAGGGTGATACAGTGATTTTAGAACATCTAAACAGCTTGTTAGACGTAACAAACATCATTTTCAAAACCCTTTTTAGCTGTCTAAAAACACTGTAATTCAAATTCAGAGAGCGTATCCACAGTTGCACAGTTCATCTATATATTCATCCCAATCAAGGCGACGTAGCCAAAAACATTTGGGGGAGCATATGGGAAGGTGATTTGGCCAATTAGAACTAAATAAAGGAACAGTCTTGTTTAGGATAGTAAATTGACACAATGCTCTTTTCCTTAGGTGAAGAAGCATATCCGCTGCTTCCATTCAGAGAAGATCTTCCAGTGCCCAGACTGTGAAAAGGCCTTCTGTCGGCCTGACAAGCTGCGTTTGCACATGTTACGCCACTCTGACCGCAAGGACTTCTTGTGCTCAACATGTGGCAAACAATTCAAGGTAAGATGAACAGGGGGAGCATTGAGAGATGACAGTTGGCTGTGTTAGTTTACAGATATGTGAGTTCTAATGTGACAGTTCTTTTCCTTTTGTGACATTAAGAGGAAAGATAAGCTGCGGGAGCACATGCAGCGCATGCACAATCCCGACAGAGAGGCCAAGAAGGCTGACCGCATACACCGGTCCAAAACCCTCAAACTGAAGATGCCCTCCACCGACTTTGAGAGCTTCATGTTCAAATGCAGAGTGTGCATGATGGGGTTCAGACGCAGAGGAATGCTGGTGAGCAACAACTCACAGAGAGCTTTTTATTTGTTAATATTGAATTCTAGTACACTTGGCTTTTATTTTTTATGGTTACAGGTCAATCATTTGTCCAAGCGTCATCCAGAGATGCGTATTGATGATGTGCCTGAGCTAACGCTGCCAATTATCAAGCCCAACAGGGACTACTTCTGCCAGTATTGTGACAAGGTTTGTTTTTCCCACCCTGTCACAGTGAGCTTTGGAGAAGACTTGTCATTGTGTTAATATTTATTTAATGATTGCAGAGTGCAGCATGAACGTTCATGCCTTGAATCAAACATGCACATTCCGCTTCACCTCAAACTGATGGACTGATCTCTACGCAGGTGTATAAGAGTGCCAGTAAGAGGAAAGCCCACATACTGAAGAACCACCCCGGGGCAGAATTGCCTCCCAGCATCCGTAAGTTGCGTCCGGCTGCTCCCGGTGAGCCAGACCCCATGTTGAGCACACACACCCAGCTGACTGGCACCATTGCCACTGCACCGGTCTGTTGCCCACACTGTGCCAAACAGTACAGCAGCAAGGTTAGTATGAAGCTCTGTCAAAGAAGGTGTTTTATCTCATTGGAAATCTGTATAAACATTTACACAGATTGACTCTAGCTTTGTGTCTTGGACAGTCCCAGACTCCGACTGATAACTTTCTGTATGCTTGTATCTCAGACTAAGATGGTTCAGCACATCAGGAAGAAGCATCCAGAGTATGCTCAACTCGCCAACACCATCCAGACTCCTCTGACTACAGCTGTCATCAGTAGTGCTCCTGCAGTCATCAGTGCAGACGGAACCACAGCTGAGGCTGTAGTGGTAAGAAATAGTTACAAACATACATCACTCAGTGGATATCTGTCCAAAGGTCTCGCATCTTGCCATGAAAATTAGTATTACATAAAAAAAACCAAAGTGCAAATAAATGTAAATGTTGTAGAAAACTGGACTCAGGACAGCAGAAGCAATAAAGAAAGACAGACAGAAAGAAAGAGGTCAACTAATATACACCAGATATTAAAACTGTATGATTTATTTTCTCCACAGACCACAGATTTGCTGACGCAGGCCATGACGGAGCTTTCTCAAACACTGACCACAGACTACCGCACAACGCAGGGAGACTACCAGAGGATCCAGTACATCCCCGTGTCTCAGGCAGGAGGCAGCCTGTCCCAGCCGCAACACATTCAGCTGCAGGTGGTGCAGGTGGCTCCGGTAAGATCCAGGACCTAGATTTGTTTTTTTTGTTGTCATTTTAAACTTCTGTGTATCCCCTGAAAGCTGACTGAGCAACAACCTGCACAATCACAGTTGTACACTTTGACTTTTGGGAAATGCCCGGTATAAACACAACTAAGGGACATTTCACGTTTTACTTTTGATTTCCTTCTGTATTTCGAAAAAACTAGTGTGCAGGTAAAATAGCAACAATAGTAGCTTGTTGTATTTAGCAATATTTATGAAAATGTGTTTTTTTTTTTTTTCTCTGTGTTTCACAGGCTTCCTCCCCACATTCCCAGCACCCGACAGTAGACGTGAGCCAGCTGCATGACCCTCATGGCTACAGCCAGCACTCCATCCAGGTACAACACATCCAGGTCACAGAGCCCTCAGGCAATGGACAAGGTGCCACCCAGGTAAATCCTCATTACTCTGACTCTGGGGGTAGGCTGATTAGTAATTTATAACACTTAATGACTTTATAACCTACGTTGTGGGCTCCAAAATGTTGAAGCTTGATAACAGAATACTTGTACGAAAATCCCTTCACTCTCTCTCAGGTCACAGGTCAGCCTCTAAGCCCCACCTCCCAGCAGCCTAGTCAGGAGCTGAGCCCCACCCAGCCTGTGACCTTAGCTCAGAGCCACACTCTGCAGACCAGCAGCACCCAGCAACAGCAGCAGCAGCAGCAGCAGCAGGGGACTGTGCAGCATGCTTACATACCCGGGAACTGGAACTACCGAGGCTACCGTGAGTCACAGACACGTGCTCCCACATCATCTAGTCAGACTGTGTATGTTCTGGTGGCTCTATACTGTATGATTTCCTGTCAGGTTGACATGAAAACGTTTTGCTGTTGCAGCGTCCGAGATCCAGATGATGGCTCTACCTCACACGCAATATGTGATAGCTGAAGCCAGCACACCTGTATCTGGAGTCAACAGCAACCAGGTGAAAACGGTGAGTGAATGCTGTTAGATGAAAGATGATCAGTATATTCAGCTGTGGTTCAGTTTCATTCCGCCCCCCCACCATGTTCTTTTACAGTAGGTAAGACACTGCAACTGAAAGTGTCACACATCCTGATAAAAGTTCAAATGTGAAGATCTAAAAATGGCTACACACCACATGCGTATGCAGTGAAAAAATAAGATCTTGAAGCTTGAGACCTACATGGGACTTATTTAAACACATCAGAATTTCTCACACCCCTCTAGCAACAAATAAATGTTAGGTTGAAGAATCCATAAATGAGAAAAGGGTTTTCTGCACACCAGAAGCTTCTTTAAATTTATTTCAGCATTTTGGATTTTGTGTTTTCATATAAACTGCATACTTATTGCAACTCTTAAGTCATTGTTAAACTACGGTGTATGTAGCTTTTGATCAGGCTCTTTTTATATCACACCTGTAATCTGTCTCCTTATTGATCATTGAGCCTGATGAAGCACATGTAAAATACATTGTTTGCTCTTCCAACACTTGTGAAAATGTAGAAATAAGTTATTGTTGCTCTGCATACACATCTTTTAGAAACTTGTCAGTGTGGTGCCAGATGTGTGTTACATCCTAGACAATAAAAAATAAGAACTGAGCAGAAATTCTGAATTGAACATGTGTGCTTATGGTATGAGCCGAACCTTTATTTGTGGAACTAAAGACGTTCTCATCCCTGTCCTGCAGACGCACTACGTTATCTCCGAGGGTCAGACTGAGCTGGATACCAAACAAACTGTTCCTCAGAACACAACGCAGACACACACTGAACATCTGGATCAGCAGCCGGCCAATCAGCAAGCCACCACACAGTACATCATCACCACAACCACCAATGGCAGCGGCGCTAGTGAGGTTCACATCACAAAACCCTGAACTGTACAGTGATGAACTTCGCAACCCCAGAGCAGACCCACAGACTGATCCTGCATGTAGACCTCAGCAGCTTGTACGCACATACATTAACAAACACGCAGTCATATGCACATGGTTACAGACTTATGTTCATACAGAGATAAAATGGGGGAGAATCGATGACCAGCACAGTTTTATGTGTCTGTAAAGTGTTAAGATGTTGATTGAGCTGAGAAAATAAAGTTAGTAGAGAGAGAGAAAAATGCAAAGGTTTGATTTTGAACAATATATAAACAACAACGTGTTTTGAATACACATCACTGGAAAGTGTAGAATTTCTTTCAGAAACATTTTCATTGAAACTGCTTAAAAGAGGGACATTATATCATATTACCATACCAAATATCACATTTGGAAAGTATGGAAAATGAAAGTGATCATTTTAAGGTCTCACTGTGTGAGTTACTAGAGTCTGAAGCGGTGGAAAAGTTTTGCTGCTCAGTCCTTATACAGATTTTAGTCCCCATTTTACATATTTATAAAATTACAGACATTTCTTAAACTATAGTATTTGTAAATCAAAGTCTGGAAAGAAATATAGAACTGAAAAATATATCCTATAGTTGGCCTTCCAAAAAAGGTCATCATGTTTTTGCTCAATGTGAGTACCCAACACACCATCTGTTGTATGTTACCATATTGTTGCTGATATCTGATGTGATGTCTGGAATGTCAGACATGTTTTTATTTCATTCCCAAAAATCTTTTCCTTTGTCATCATCACACCTGTGTTTTTAATAGTAAAATTCAGAACAGCAGACTTAATCAGTTCCACTCTTCCAAGACTCGCTGAATGCTACCAAGGGCTTTGGGTGTCAGTTATGAATGTTTTGTTTTTGACATATCTAAAAGGTAATCATGACAGATTGAATGGCACCAGAAAACTTAGCTCCAGGCTGAAAAGCAATGTTTCGCTGCCCTCTCTGGTTGAAAGTTTCACCTCTGATGCTACCATGGTTGGACGTGGTCAGATATGTGCTTTCTTACAACTTTAACCACACCCGCACAATGATGTCACAGGGTCCTGGAGTATACCTGTACATCACTGCAGCAAGACGAAACCAGTGGAGGTCAGAAAAATAAAGACTTTCAGGAAGTGTTAAGTTCCTCTTTAAAAAGGACAACATCAGTTTGAGTTTTTTCTCTTTCTTTCCCTGACACTTGTTCGTCTGAGGAGAAAAATATTCTGTTTTCCTAAAACTTTGAGGTTGCCAGTAAACTCTTGGTTAGCTTCGTTCTAACAGGTGTAGAAACCTTACAGGTCGTTTTACAGAAGCTTGAAACCAAATACAAAATGTGTTTTCCTCAATCACACACTTGATGACAAATGAGTTCAGCATATTTGGTTAAAACATCAAGTGTTACAATTAGAAATATTTAGGGACAGCATCACAGCTTAGAAGGTCTACATGATACAGTGTTTGAAGGTGATGTGGGCTTATTTCACTGTATTAATCTCTATTAACCTACACAAAATATTGCAAGTAATTTTTGGTCTGTACTTTAAGGGCATAATAGCATTTTAAGGTAAAAACCAGTAAGAGATTTTGTCACTCAGCATGTCTCATATTTCCTTCGCAGTAAAGTGAGAAAAGAGAATGTAACTCAGCGATCACCCGTCCTACTGAAGGGATCAGGCGTGTCTGTTGCTGGAAGTGCTTTTGGTACTTCCTCAAAGTACATAATGTCTTAGATTTTGTACAATAAGTTCCCCATGTTGACAACACAAGTTAATGCACTGACTTAAGGCCGTTGTAAAATGTTGTTAATGTGCCCATTATTTATGTTGGTCTATGACAATAGACTTTAAATATACCAGGAATATTATAAGAGTCCATGTACAGCGATTCCTGTTGTTGCAGGTGATTTCGTCCTGTTGTCCATGTGTTGAGAAATTAAATTATTTTATATCTGTACATTGTGTTTTTGGTTCACTTCATTATGAATGTGTTGAACTTGGGAGCAAGCGGTGCCCAAACAATTTCATAGTGTCTATTGAGGTTAATTGGGGCTTAATTTGTCCGGATGTTATTCTTATTCTCACTGCTAGATGGCAGCATGGCCTCAGATAACAGAAACGAGTTCTACAGCATCTTAAAGCTGTTATTGTCAAACATTACAATGGAAACAGACAGTGTTAATCTAAATTATGTCTTCTGTTTTAATGATTTAAAATGGGCTGTCTTCCATTTGTAAACCTCTCTCTCTTTTGAGGATGAATTTAATGCTATTCAGATTCCAACAGGTTGTTTACATGGTGTGATCTAATAATAGCTCAGTGATAAGCGTGTGACAGTCATTCAGAAAGAAAGAAGTGACTGTTGGAGGGGACCTAGGCGGAGCAGGGCTTGTCCTCCACACAATTGTGATCAGTAGGTTTAACACATTCCTGCATGGATGGAATGTGGGAAAAGGAGAAAGCCACTACGTAGATAAAACAATTCTTCCAGTAGAACCAGTTTACCAAGCTTATCGTGTTACTAACTAATCACATTTTGAGCAAGTGTATGCTGGCATTTTCAGCCAGCATGTTTGTGTCTGTGTTGCTGCCATGCCTCGGTTGACAGTTGCCTACCCCAAAGGTCAAGGGGGTAGAGGACAGGGAGAGAGAGGGGGCTGGGACTCGGCCTGTAAATGGACGGAGGAGGTAAAGGAGGACGGGGAGGAAGAACCTGCCGAGAGGAGCCAAAAACTGCAGAGGTAGGTAGACCTGTATGTCATTCAACAACACGGCCTTTCATTTGAATCAGCTTTTGAGAGACAGGTCTCTGATTACCTGCTGCTACAGGGAGGCGAATCTGTGTGAAATGATGGTCCTAGTACGTTTCTCTGCTCAGACTATGTTGACAGCAAATGCTTTTCTGCTCCATTAGGCAGATATCTGTCAACATGTCACTCCTGTGGATTCACATCTAACTGCTTACCATTACACATGAGCTAAAAGACCTGAAGTGACTATCACTTACACAGTACAGTACTGATTTGGGGATTAACCTCTTTGAGTTAGCCGGACAGCAACAGCTGGCCCGTCATTATAAATGCATGTTATGCGGCAAAGCATTGTTCAAAACCTTCAAAAACCTTATTTTAAATTCCAGTCTGGATCCCACGATTTGCGAAGACACCAAATTATTTGAAGGGTGAAGCACAAGAAATCTGTAACTTTCCATCTCATGTCATGTGTTGCTATAAAAACATGCCTTCTTAGATTTCAGTCAATTTGAGAGTCATGTGAGTGTCATAACATGTTTTATCTAACTTTAACGCAAATTAAATTCAGGGACATTTTGCACAAAAGAGGACCAATTTGATTTATATTGAGTGAAATGACAATTTCTCTCATTGTCCTTCCCATTTAACAACTAATGGTGTTCCCTTTAATTTTCAATAAAGCAGTTCTCACTCTCTCTCTGTTGCTTTTTGACTGTGTGCTATCTCTCAATCTTCCCCATTACTCCAGCAGTTCAAACCAAACACTAGCTGTCCGTCAGCCACAGCAAACATTTTGGTCACAGACTCGGAGGACAGTGCGACTCTGGAAAGGCTGGTACAGTTTCGCTTTGGTAGGTGTAGTGTGGTCGGTTTGCCAGGTGGAGGCGCTGCTGCACCCCTCTCTGTTAGCGGTGGATGTGTGCTGGAGGCTCCTGTTGGTGTGTTTGCTGTGGATGGTCCTGGGAGGTGGTGTCCATGCCCTGAAGTGCTACCTGCGGCCAGGACACAACCAGGTGAGAGCAGCCGCATGAACTGAATCTCACTTGACCCTGTTGGTGTATTTAATCGTGTTAATCGTTTATTCAGTGACTTTGTTTGAATTCAAGGGGGAGCCTCCACTGGGGATACAGCAGGAGGTTGTGACTGAAAACAGAAATAAGCAGTATTCATGGTGAGACTTCATTTTACAGCCATGCCTCCATTATTTGATATCATGTTTTGCAGATAGAGACAATAAGGACCAAAGACAGACATCGAGATTTATCAAACATATATAGACCAGATTTTCATCTAAGGACACTGCATGTATCAGGCATTTCCTTGCCCCCCGTGAGCCACAAGTTGCCCAACACCTCACAGCATAAAACAGCTTCTACAGATGTCCATTTAAAAATCTGCTATATCCATATCTTGGGAAAATCATTTCAACACACCCAAAGAAACCACAAATGTCTTAATCATCACACTTGTTTGCTATCAAATGTTTTTATTTCACTGTTTTATAAAATAATTAAATACCAGTACATCTGTAGTTCATGTTTATGTGTTTCTTTATTTTGCCATTTATCGACCTAACCTACCAACTGATGTTTAAAAAGAACATTTTCACACTTTTCAAGATGACAGAAATATCATCTGGCAACCAAAGAGGATTGAATAAAAAAATCAAAACAAATCCATACACATACTCTGTGGTGGTCTCCTTATTCCTCCAGGATGTCCCAGTCGAGGAGTCCGGGCCACAACGTTACTCTGGCCCTTGCCCTGGCTGACAGCCTGCTGCTGTGTGTGCTTCAGGAGCCCCTGCTGGACCCCAGTGTGCCCCACATAAAGACCCTCCTCTCCAGGCTGGAGGTAAGCGGGAGAAAACCACCTTAAAGAAGCAAAATGCCCTCTCTCCCTCTCTCTCACACACAGCAGCCTACAGCAATACCTGTCATCTCCTGTGTTTTCAGTCGCTCTTTGCATGTAGATCAGTGTAAAGTCTTTGTTGGCATTATTGCAGAGATCAGATCTTGCACTTAGGCATTCACAACACAGGTATTCTAGCCCGGGGCAACACACACCATCACTGAGCTGCTATCGTCTGCACTCTGAATCAACCAGACTGGCAGAGGAGACACATTTTAATGTTTTCTCTCCTTATGTATTTCTTGTCTGCGCTTTAGCACTCACTATGAATGTGGCTCTATGATAGCTATGTCAGTGAGTCTATCAGCCTGTTGGTGTTTAGGTTAAAGACTTGAATAGATTGCCAATAAATGTGACGCAGACAGTCACAGTGCCCAGAGGATGAATCCTGAGGACTTTCCTCCCTTTTTTTTGACTTAATTCTAGCTCCATCAGCAGGTCAAAATGTCTAGTTGTACAGCTGTAACATACTGTGAGCTTAATACTTACAAATGTGCTGACATGCTGGGACAAGAACACAGCTTTTCCTTCTGGCACCAGCCTCAGGCTAAACTTTTTTGCCACGAGCATTACAGCATCAAAAGGCCACTAGTGAAACTATAAACTTTTTGTCTTGTTTAAATCATATTCCTCCATCTAATGTTTGTGTTGAAAGGCCATGTATTTTATAACTGTCCTGTGTTGGGGTTTAGCATTTAGTATGGTCCAAAAATTTATTTCTTAAATCTCAATTGCAGAATCAGCATCGTTTTTATGTGTTTTGGCATTTTTAAACTGTATGGATATATATCAGTTGCATGTGTAGAACAGATGTGTCAGTGGAGAATAGATAACAAGTAGATTCCTGCACACTGTCTTCATGTCTTAAAGTTTTTATATGACAGCATTATGTGCAAATAAATTAACATATGAGTTTTGGTGGATGTTTATGTGTGTGCTGCACAGCCACACGATGCATACATTTTGCAGAGGTAGCTTAAAGTGCCTCTACCAAATAAACCCACAAAACTAAACCTAGCCCTCCTCTCTTTTCCACTGTAGTCAGTGTCTCACACACTTGAGAAAGCTGATATTGGGTCAGAGACGACACTGGAGGAGGTGGACCAAGACTCTACGCTGATAGACAAAGTGAAGCTCATCTGCACCTACCTGCAGCAGAGGTGAGGTTCAACATTGAGTGTACATGCCATCTGCTTTCTTGGAAACTTCGTTCGGCTGGATTAACATCACACACTCCTCTCTGATAGGATGAGGTCACTGTGTAGACTCGTCCAGGTGCAGGGGGATTTTGAAGCCAGTGTGAAGGACATGCTGGAGGGCCTAGATGGCCTCTGGGCTCAGCTGGAGGAGCTGCACACCGGGGTCACACTCACCAAAGAGGGGAGCCAAGACCACAGAGACCTGGCCTTGGCCCGGACAGACTCGGAGGTAAGCATGTGTGAAGGTCTGTCTGCAGTTCTGTGGTACTGGTAGTGTTGGATTTGTTTTAATACTACTTTTACAACTTTTTAGTCTCAACTCAGAAATATATTTTTGTCAGGTTTTTCCAAAATTAAGTTGTTGTCTTCTTAGTTTTAGTTTCTTTCAAGCATCTTGGTGATTACATTAAGATTTGCACTGTCATTGGCTTTGAGTGTTTTTTTATGATACTCTTATGTGTTTGGCAAAGACTTTGTTTGGAGTCTTGGGTCACTACAGGAACAGACTTCATTACTGCCAGGTTCATCTGAAGGACAGCACACAACTACTGCAGGTAAACTCCTCCTCATGCAATAAAAATCCACTTCTGGTATTTTATGCTGTCTTCACTCAGAAATTGCCTCTGCCTTCTTCTACAGGAGTTAACCTGGAGTCACACTCATGTAATCAACAGTGTGAGCAGCAGCAGTGAGTCAGTCTGGCCAGAGCTGTTGCTTCAATCCAACATTGAGCAGGTACACTAAACTCTGCCTGGTAGACAAACAGCAGAACGTTGTTTATAGGTTTAGAAACTCACCAGGACTAAAAACTCCTCTCTCTTTGCAGTTTGATAAGGTGCAGGAGAGTTTCCTCTCCGTGGAACAACAGACCTCTACGTTCCAGACCCACCTGGAGGGTCTTGGAAAGGGGAATCATGCAAACGGGGCCTTTTCATGCTCTTCAGGCTCTCCACAGACTTCCCTACATCTCCACAGAGGATGCACAAGTGATGTGTCACTGGAGCACCGTAACTCGAACTCTGAGTCCACGTCCGTCTCCTCAATGGATGCAGACACAGACACAGAAACAGAAACTCCTCTCTCACTGTGTGAGAGGTCGGCTCTGCAGTTCTCCTCCACTATCAGACGCCTGCATAAATCTGGAAGGAGGAAGTGACTTTTTTTGGACTATAGAGATTTTGTAAATAGAAAGGTGTTCATTAAAACAAGAGAATATTTTCAAATGTTGATCATTTGCTGGTTGCCTAAAAATAATTTTTTTTATTGCTTTCTGTGTTTACATGACTGTGTTTAAAAAAAAATGCTTTTGTATTTTGCTTTAATTTTTCATTTCAATTATTTCAAGGTAGGTTTAAGAGCAGGCAAGAGTAGCTTTTTAATTTGAAGAATATTTCAAACACAAGGGGGCACACTTTCACCAGTTATTACAAGCATAAACGGGCATCTCACAGCACCCATTCAACATACTGTTATATACCATCAAACCATTTAAATACCGTATAGTCATCTCAGATCTCTGTCTGCAACGGCAGGTCATGGCCCTGACCTTTTCCCTTCAATCAGCTTTATAGGAGGAAAGTGTTGGACAGGCCTCTCGAACACATGGCCCATGAATGTGTTTCTTTAGGATCAGAACAGTCAGCCACAACTTGTGTCTGAAGAATCTCATAATGTTTCTGATGAGTGACATTCAGGAACTTTATTTAATTTACTGATCATTTCAACAACCATCCTGTTTGTACTAAAAGAGAAAAATGAAATATTGGATCTGATGATGCATTTTTTCATTTTTGTGCTGCATGCTTTGAAGCCTTATCCAATGTCGGTTACAACTCTTTAAAACAATGTTGTCAAAAAAGTTTTTACATTTATCTATGTTTTCAGAAGCATATTCTTCTAATGTGCAGCAGGAATAGGTTACAGGTTAGGAAATCCCAGACTTTTTTTCTTTTCCAGAACTATTTTTCGTTCTGTCTCTCTCTATCAGACTGAGTGGCTGCGATGACTTGAGCCCTTCAAAGCAGGGATTTCAGGTTGAGGGGGGGAGAGGAAGGTAGAAGGGGGCAGTGGAGGTCAACGCCGGAAGCGTTTCTGTTATTAGTAAAAACTGAGCAGCCCTCTAGACCTTTTTGAAAGACATGAATGTCTTTGATCCAAATTCAATTACCCTGCAGCTTCAACACTGATGGCACAGAAGTCGACATAGTTTTCTCCACCAGATTCCTGACTTTTCTGGCCGGAGCAAACAGGATTTCTAATGAGAATCAAGTCATTCATGGCTTCCGTTAAGTGCTAATTGTAGGGAGTCTGTACAGTATGCATGACGTGGATGTCATTTGACCGTGGACTTGCCTACCATCTGCCAGATCCTGCATCTGTCTGATTCCCTCACATTAGGGGCAGTGATTGGGAGAGGTGGGGCCGAGCCCCTGGGGGATCTGGGATGAAAGGAATGTAAGCTGAACGCTGCAGGATCCGAGCTGTCACAACACCAAAGACACAAACACACCATGTCTGGATGGATAGAGGGATGTAAAGACGGTGGGATGAGAGATGTTGTGAATTTGGTTATTTGAAGTTAGTGACTTTGAATAATAATAATAATAAAAAAAAAATGTTACGACATGCCACATGAATATGTAACATTTTCCATGAATCAGTCCTGAATACACAGAACATAACGGTCTTGGATGCTTGCTTACATTAACAATGACCGCATTTGCTTCGAGGTCCAACAGTCAAAAGACAACAACAGAAGGTTTTGAACTGATTTATTAAGTGCTTTAATAAATGCAAGGAGGGAAGAGTTGATTCTATTAGATTGAATGAAAAACAGTACTGCCCTGCTTTACGAGCTGGTGGGGAACATCCCGTCCCTGTCCAGATGAACTCATGCCTCACATTGCTGGCATGTGATGTCATAGCCAGCAGAGGGACAGCGTCTGGGAGAGCAAAGGGCACCAGCTATCTGCTGCCCGAGAGTGTAGGAGTGAGCTAATGAAATTACCACAGGCTTTGTTTAGTTACACTAAAAAGTTGGTGACTAGCTTCCTCACGGGCCACTCCAGTCCTTGAGGAGAGGCAATTTCAAAGCCAGCTCAAGTGTGTGTTGTTTCAGAAAATATGGTTCATGGCAGAGGTCAATCCCTCGCCTTATCCTGACAATTACTCAAGATCGGGTTTCACTGGTGTACACATAGCACACATTTGCGCTGATTCCTCCTCTGATGGCACCGCGAGACACCATACAGCAGTATGGACGGCTGCTATCTGATATAAACAGACTCGACACTTGTCACAGAACATGAGTTCATGAGTTAAATAACACTCCTTAAACTCCCATTTAGACTTTAAATCTGTTTTCCAGGGAGACTCACACACAAAAAAAGTTTCAGACAAAAGCACACAATGTCACTGTGCTAAATGTTATTCAACAAAACAGTGAGTAGGAAGTTAAAAGAAACATACACAGTGCCACCAAATAAAGGCAAGAACAACTAAACAGGCTTTAACTATGAAGAATGATAGTGGATGGTTTACACAGTGTGTGTGTGAGTGTGTGTGTGGATGGTGGGGGTCCTGTTAACCTTTTAACTTAATGGCGGTGACATTTCCCAGGTTGAGAAATGGCAACAGCCCCATCAAAAAGGCTACGTGTCTTCATCCAGTGATCTGAGGAGCGTGACAACGATATTCCCCTTCAATATATCACACAGCAGTTAAAGGTAAAGCAGCCGAGATGAAGTCCTTAAAATCATATTTTTGTAAAACAAGTGAAACAATCTTACAAAGGGATGAGAGTATTTCTAATTTCTAACCTTTTTCTAAGACAAGTTAACTTCTTTTACAGATTTTTCTACTGTATGTCAACATACGGACATTTATTTTTAGTAAATACATGAAACCAGTTGGTTTGTATTAGAACCTGGCTTTGAATACTGTAATCTCCATAGTTATTGTTGGTTTCTAGGACTCTATAATGGATAAAAATGACTTGTTAAGACAGACATTTTGTTTAGTGCAGCAACAACTTGCCACAAAGTTCCAGTTTGACACGATCAAAAGAAACAAAAGGAGAAAATGTGATTATCATGAAATACTGGCTCATGTTCATCTTGTTCTTTAATATTTTGTTAATGTTTACATTTGGTTTCTGCAAAGTAATTTAATGATAAAGTACCAAAACTCTGAATACAGAAACAAAATATTTTTCCATGATATAATACATGTACAAGTTCACCAGATACTTCACTAACAAATAAGATGCATATTTGTTTCAGTGAGTGCCGTTTAGGTTTTTTCCTAAATTTCTAAGACATCATTTTCCTTTCTTAATTATGTCTGTCCTAAACCTGAACAAAAATTTCAGCTGGCTACGTAAAACAAATTTTATGGCTGAAGGCTAAATGTTTATTTTTCTTTATTTTGATTTTCAAGAACGTAGCTGTGCTGGCCTGTAAGTGGAATTTAAGACTTTGAACAAAAAGCAAAGCCCTCCTGGTGAATCGCAAACCACATGCTTGGCTTCTATTTAAGGGCTGGACACAGATAACGGAGGTCCATGCCACTTTTAACCAGAGGCTGCTGGAAACGGAACGGACAGCTGCACATTGAGACAAAACATCAAAACACCAGCCACAGATGTACGCAATTAGCAACATGGTAGACATTTGGGGAGCAAAGGTCCATAAACTCGCAACTTATTATGGTTGACCTAACATGGCTGGAGGGAAGCCTAAACTCAATAACATTAATGGGCTTTAAGTTTGGGCTGAAACATTCCACAATCCACATTTTAATGTCAAAGAAAGCTTAACTCCTCCTCAAATCTTTTGCAAACCTTTAATGTCAGTTTTCAATTCTGGTTCTAAATCTTATTCCATTCAGTGCACTGTGTGTACAGTATGTGTGTATATGTGTATGTTGGTGAGCGTAAGTGAGAGAGTGACACAAATTGGCTCAACCTGTTTCCAATCATTAGGAAATTCTAAGCTTCCTGTTTGTGTAAATATTTTCTTATTTTGTTTTCCAAGAGAGCAGGGTAGAATAATCAAGCCTGACCTCTCTGCCCTGCCGTTTCCTACTTATCACGTGGACGCCGCTCACCTTCTGCGTCGACACTGCTGAGACCAGAGGTGGGAGCCTGTCGTGACCCGTCACTGGCTGGTGGGAGAGGTTAGTCAGGAATGGAGGGATTCTCCCAAAGGTCATGAGCAACAGCCATTGATACCAATGGGTAACAGCTGTGGGGCCAGTTTAAACTCAGCATTGTCAACTTTTAAACTCCATGCAAAGACAAAAATACCTCTCACATTCTTTCAGATATCATTTAAGTGCCAATATCTATGCATTGATAAGGTATAGTTGCAGAATATATTTGAAAAATGAGTTTGAAAGAATAGGACTCAGAAGTTATTTGTGAAGTTAAAATCTCACAAACTTGTAGGATTCTTTAAGATATAGCTGCCTGCAACTTTTACATGATAAATCTTCCTCTATTTTTCTCATCTTTTTGGAACGATACCCTTAAAATCTCAGTATCCAGTGCATCACCTGTTGTTTCATCTTCCATTTATGTTTTATCTGTGTTACCAAAGGTACAGACAGTTTGATTTCTCAGTATTCCTCCCTAAGAAATGTTTGGATGCTTTCTTCTGCAGCATCTGCGACCAAGATGCTGTGGCTCTGAATTTATCTTGCTTTTGGTTGCTTGAAAAGTTTGTGATTTTAATCCTGCACTAATTCTTACTGTAAAGTTTCTCTAAAAGATCATACTGGTTTAAGTCTTATTTTCTCAGTGCAGTCAGAGACCCTTTCATCAAGAAATTTAACATTCATCAGGGCTGGGACGATATGCTTATCTCCCGATTTGATACTATCATGATACTTGGGTGCCAATTCGATATGTATAACGATTCGATATTACAATTCATTGCGATTTGTGTTTGCTGTTTTTAACATTAGACCATGAGGAAAAAGTTCAATCATACACTTCTAGAGACTGTATATCATGAGTCATATTTCCGAAAACAACGCACATCACATGTCAGTCAGCCTTTCTGAGTTTTATTTCAGCAGCATCATTGCTATAATGCATATAAAAGTGGTAAATAATGTTGGTTCCTGTTTTATTTTGAAGTTTGGTCTTGTCTCATGTTTCCAGTGTGTTCCTGTCCTCGTGTCTCTGCCCTTGAGTGTTTTCACCTTTTCCCTGTTACTCACCTGTGCCTGATTCCCCTCGTTAGCCTTTCCCTACTTATGCCTGTCCTTTTCCTTTGTGCTCTGTTGGGTCATTGTCTTTTGTTCAGTGTTCCTCATGGTACCGTATTGGATAAATTTCTTGTGTTTCTACGTTTTCGTGATTCTTGGATGTACCTGCTTGTTTGCTGCTTGCCTGCCTGACTGAACCTGCAAGTAAGGATTAATAAACCTTTAAACGGCTTCCGCCTCTGTATGTCTGCATCTGGGTCCTTCTCCTGCTGCTCCTGAACACGTACCGTGACAAATAAAATATTATTAATTCAGGAATAAAACAATTGATAATTCAGTAATAAATAATAAAAGAGAAGCACAATACTTAAGTGAATTAATTTACAGAAAGTGTTTCTACAGTTAGATTTGGGGGAGCTCTCAAAGCATTGCGATCAGGGAAGAGGTTTCTGCTGAGAGAGCTAATCCCCCCCAAAAACTATTGATCCCTGCTTAGTAAGTATTGGCAGGGAGCACATTAGAACCCCCCCCAAAAAACAAAAACAGCCACTGCGATCCACCATCCTGAATCTATGCATCAAGCAGCAGAATTTTCTAATCTAAATCTAACACAAAAATGAACATTTAATGAAATACAAATAATATTAAATAAGTTCATGTAGCAGTTGAGCTAATTTCTTGTTGTGTCGTCTGGCATGTGCTTGCGTTGTTGCTAATGTCCAAAGTGATGAGTTGAATGCTTCTGGGTTAGGGTTAGTTGTTTTGGGGCTTTTCTATTAGGTCATGTATGATATTGAGCTGATCCCTGGAGAACGCTTTACTCAAACTTGGGTCATGGTTGTTCATATCAATGGAATCTATAGATGAACTCCTGCTTTTGCTAATTTGGTTATCTTTTTATAGGAGGGAGAGGAGGCCTGGCTTGTATTGAAGCAAGATGTGTTTGCTTCAAGAAACAAAGTGGTCAGAAAGGCTTGTACTGTAAACAAGCCAACGTTTTAGCCAGATTATCTAAACCGCTTTAATTGGAGGTTACACCAAAAGTGCAAAATCTGCGTGAGTTCCTGACTGCCTGACTTACTTTTTAAAGATATGTTCCAAGATCTCAACAATTAACTTTGTACAACTTGAGTAGAATGTCATTATAACTGGTAGGAATGATGGCCAAAACTACAACCATAAGATCCAAGTTGTTATAAACAGGAACACAACTCCACCATGATCCTTAACCAGCTTCTCAAACAGTGTTTTTTGACTTCCTCTCTTTCTCTCCCCTCACCTCTCAAAGCTTGAGCTTGTCTCTTCGGTCCTCTGTATGAGGCACCGATGTGTGAAGCAGCTCTCTGACGAAAGGCTAAACAAACAGGCAGGCCCAGGCACAAAGAGTCCGCCACTCAGAGAGAGAGAGAGAGAGAGAGAGACATGTGGCAGCAAAACCCTCTCAATCCATGTCCCCACCCCCCCAGCCACAACTCTGAACCCCTCACACTCCTACCGGAGCCACACAAACCCTTCCACATACCCTGAGCTTGGAGCCAAGAGAAGGAAAGATGGAGGAGGAGGGGGAGCAAATTCTGATTCCTATTCACTGAGTGTCACCACCTCACAAAGGGGACTGCATGACACTGCCACTAAATCAGAGTTAATGGACTCCTTTCTCAGTCCTGCGAACATGACAGGGGGCGTGTGTGGGAGAGGGACGGGGGCTGGTGAGGGTGCCTGTTTGCCCCATTGAAGGGGCACATAGGCCAATGAGCCTTGTGTGATATAGTGAGAGCAGATTGGCGAGGAAAGTGTGTTTCCAGGAGCATTAACAGCTCGCCTAATGGCAAGCCCGGTGTCTCATTCAACACTTATTTGTTTTGAGCAGTCCATAATTGAGACGATATACTGACTCGGTGCTTTCTCTAAATTGTTAGTGATTTAAAAAAGGTGAATGTTAATCACATGGTTTGTTTGACTGTTCTGTCATGACTCTTTCAGCACAGCTGACTCATGTGTAAGAAGCACAACAACATAACATCAATCACAGTCCACTTTAGCAGCAAGTACAACGCTACACAAACCATGTTGGTGCGTAGGCAATCCATCAAACTCTTAACGTGAAGGTACGCGGAACACCATCCATGGGGCTTGTGGGGCGATTGTCGATTTGCATATGAACACTTATTTCACAATGAGGAGCCAGACTGGGGGACAGCAATTTTGGAGTCGTTTGTTATCTTCCCTACAGGGCAGAACCTAATACGAGTAACCCCTCCCACCTGGCAACCTCGCACCCCATCCCACACTCAAAGAGCACAGCTTGGAGGCCGGGGTGGAGATGAGTGAAGATGGCATTGGTGACACTTGGCAGGCATTCATAGCCGCCGCTCCCCCCGCCTTCGACCACGCAGGGGAGACGCAGAGGGACAGAGGCGGGGAGACACGGAGCCCCAGGTACCGACCTCATTAGCAGATAAAAGCAACCTTTCCCTGTGACCCCTGACCCCGGAGGTTGCCATGGAGCCTTCTAGTCGAGGCATAGATGGAGCATGCTGGGATTACTCCCAGCAGGGTAGAGTGAATATGGGCTGCTGTGAGAATTATTAAGACCCCACCCCACCCCCTCCTCTCTCATAACACAAATCCATATTCACCCACTTCTGGGCTCTTCTGAACTCACTTCTTGAAGTTGTGCTGGAGCTCATGTGCTGCTCTCCCTCGCTTTCTGCTTTGTTTCTGTTCAGTCGTCTTAATACCTGTCAAACAGTTAAGCTCATTACATCCCTGTGTTCACCTTTGATGTGCAGGGAGGAAAAAGTGTGATAGTTTACATAAGGGTGAAATTATGTTTCGACTCAGCAAAGTGGCCATGTATGGTGTTTGTTTTCAAGCTTTACTGTGTTGCATTATTGATGTTTGTTCTTGAGGTGCAGAAGTAGTTTACATTTACATATATTGTATTTAGTCCTGATCCTAAAGGAGTTATTAAGCCATTTGATTAATCTTTATGGATAAAACAACGTTTTAATACTTAATTGATACTGTTACTTTATTGTTCAGGTGTGTTTTTTTTCTGTGACGCAACTTTATTTTGAAAAGTACTATACAAACAAAAATTATTATAATATATTTTTTAATATTGCATGGGAATGTGTTCAAACAAACAGTACATAAAACCAAGAAGGTCTCTATGTCGTCATAATTTGCAGGTAAAACCTATGGGAGAAAGCATATCAGTATGTTACATGGTGTGTGTTCATGTATGTATCTGTGTACGTGTGTGTGTGTGGTTGTTGGAGAATGGGGGGAGGGGGGTTATATCTTGGTCATGCTGACTGAGTTTTATAAGCTGTGGCTAACCCCACTCCCCACAGCTGACTGAATATTAAATAAACAGAGCCAAGTGGATGAATTCAGCAGAGTGAGTGCTCAGGCTGCAGAAGCACTACTTCACCAGCGCGGGGCCTCCCCCATGGGGCCCCCACATCAGCCTGTCTTATTCTTGGCAGCTGCAGTGGAGAGAGGCAGCCTATGGGGTGGGTGGGTCGTTGTACAGGGTGTGTTTTGGGGTTGTGTTCAAGGGGGGAGTCACCTAAAGAGGAGGGCAGAGGTGGATGGAAGGGAAAGTTGGAAGGAGTGAGGAAAAAGGGATGTGGGCAAAAGAAAACTAGGGGCTGGTGTTTGTTGCTGCGCAGCTGTGGGATGAATATCACTACCAGCAGCAAAAGAAAACTGAGCATTGCGTCGCCGCTGGCTAATTTTTCTTGTGGTTTTGAGGAGAGTTTGAGGAATCTGTCCTCCGTCAGATTTCTTGTCTGAGTCAGTGTGAAAGTAAGGCAGTGTGTCAGTCAGTCTGTCAGCCATGAACAAACGTCCTGCCAGGATCACCAAAGGCCTTCGTGCTTACTTCAAGATTGCTTCTCATATCTAATTTTTTAGACATTTAAAATTTTGGGATGTATCCGAAACCAACCATGAACAGACAGTGAAGCTGAAGACACAAGCAAGGCAACAAAAGACATCTCGTTTCAAATACATTTTATGTTAAAGAATGTGTTATGATGGCTGAATTCCAATTAGTTGCTTCAGTTTCAGGGTCCTGGTATTGTGCATGCTGACTCACTGTTTCACAGGACACTTGAATACAATTGAGCCATCTTTAATGTAACACCTGTGCTTTTACTGCTATGATAAATCAAAATGTCTGCTGTGAAAAAGGGGCTATTGTGGCTCAATCAAGCTGCCATAGGTGTTAAAATGATAACAAATGTCTCAGGTGCAGATTTACTTTTGCATTATGTATTTTGGATTGAGCCAAGTCTCTAAAATAAAAAAAATGTGAAGTCTTGTCTTTTTTCTTGTTATAGTTAGAAAACACCAGGGCCCTCATTTATCAACATTGCGTAGAAAAGGTTCTAAATTCTGTCGTACGAAGAAAATTTACAATGTGCATAAGTACAAAAACATCGGTATTTATCAAACATGCGTACAACGGTCGTACGCACACCAGTATGTAATCTTTGTTGATAAATCCCACATGTTCTAAACCACCATGCTTGTGCACATTCGGAATAATTTGCATTCGGAATAATTTGCATTCAGAAACACCCCCAATTAACCTTACTTGGTAACAAAACCACAGAGGAGTCGTGCGTTCCTCCAGGCCACCGGGCAACAACGCTTAACAGGGCCAAATGTGCATCGCAGATTATCTGTACACTGATGGAATGAAACCCCTTTCTGCTGACATAATTGAATTTGTTATGTGATGGTGTTTTTATTGCTATGTGGGTGCAGTCTATTGTTCCAATTATATTTGGAAATCCAGCGATGGAGTGAAATCCCCCGTTTGATCTTGACTTGTCGTGGATCTGTGTAAGGGAACTGGATGTAGTTTGGGCCCAGGGAAATTATGGCATCCAAGACTTTTGGCATAATCTTGCTCATTGATGGCTGAGAAATGCCCGATCTATCTCCAACCTCAAGCTGGAATGTCCCGGTGGCCAAAAACCCGACTTGGATGTGCACAGGAATGGCTTTCGTGCGTTTGGTTTCTCGCTCCAACATAAGTCCCAAATCATGGCATAAATCAAGCAATATCTGTTTTGGGAAGCGGTACCTACTCAGAAGCCATTCTGTGCTCTCACCAAATAGATCAGCGTGGCCTCTGAAAACGTGCTCCCTGCGGAGCGCATGGTTTTCTAAATCTTCCAGTAATGCAAGATGAGCCATGTTACATTTTCAAATACCTATCACAGATGTCTTTTATAGATGTTGACACCAATTAGGCTACATGTCTGTTTCTACCTAGACAAATTACTAATTGAGAAATTATTAATCCAAGAAAATACAGAACATATGTGGATGTTGAGATTGTTTAATGCATACTGTGACACTCGCAATGCTTTCTATTTGCAGTTTCCCTATTCTACCACTGGATGCTGTGCCTAAGCATGGTCAGAGCTGCGCTTATATTTACACACATTCCTAAGTACAAGTTCATAAATTCCACACTTTGCGTAGGAATGATCGTACGCACCCATTACGCACCTATCTGTGCGTACACACTGTTGATAAATGAGGGCCCAGATCTCTGCCACATGTAAACATATTATGAAAAAAAAAAATATCTCCCTCAGCCGCAGTGTGAAGCCAGTCTCATCCCCTGTCTACACACACACACACACTACACGCTGCCCCATCTGGAACCCCCTCCCCACCCCACCCCAGTTCCCAAACATCATTGTCTCACCTCCTTGAGAGTTTCCTGTCTTGTGTTTTTTACATCTCACAGTTAAAATAAGGATCTGTGTCTCAACCCCAGACTACCCCTCCACCTCCTCACCATCATTACACACATACACACACCCCATGCTTTCCATACACACACATACTGTACTTGGTCCGTCCTTTGGGAACCCAAAACCGACCATCCCAGACCGTGAGTTCAGCCATTCCAGACAGTGAATAAAAAGCATTTGATATCAACCTCCTGCTTGATTTATAAGGCGCTCCCACATGAACACTATCGAGTCGCAGCGAGCATCTGGGCAGTTCATGGGAGCCATTTTCTGGATGGAGTGAATCCACAGGGCTCCAGCCTCCCACACCCTGCTCTATAAACACAGCTGTCAGTCTCGTGTCTTCTGTCATTGCCAGCTCATGTGTTTTATTCTCTCCTCTTTCACATAATTTGAGCTTTAGGGCTGAGCAGGCAGAGAGCTCCCTGTCAGCATCCTCTTCTCTTGTTGGTGGATGTGAGGGAGTTTTGCTTACTTGCTGACTGAACTGATTACATAGCAAGGAAATATATTTGGGATGCTTCCCTGTGTTTACAAAGCAATCTTTGACAGGAACGTACACTGCTGCAAAACGCTGGCCATCTCTAATGACTCACACCAAAAACCAGCAAAGCACATTGTGAGAGTTCAGCTAATTGAAGCCAGCGTCTGTGTTTTTTGATGAATTGTTGTCCTCTTCTTATCCCTCCCTATGCGTCCTCCCACACTGTGCTTTAGACCTCCCACAGTACACTACAAACGTGCATTTGCATGCACTTGCAGACACACAAATTCATACACACATTCTCAGCAGGGCAGGTAGGGGCTGTAGTCAGGGAAATGGCGTTTCATCTTGACCCCAGGAAAGCAGAGGCACGAGAGCAGCTCATTGGTTTTCAAAGGGTAAATGAAAAAGGAAACAGAAAGAGAGGAAGAGTATTTGTGAGTGAGCTGGAGTTAGAAGGAGAACGAAGGAAACAGCGAGAGGTAGAAGGGAACCGCTTGCTAAAAACTCTCTGGACTTCTCTCTCCTGCAGCCCCACGCAGGTCGGCGTTCCCCCTCGCTCTGCTTGTGTGGTCCAGAGCTCAGAGTCATTCCCAAACAATCGGCATTAATCCAGGGAGCGAGGGGCCTGGAGCACAGCTCTGCCAGACTGCCAGAGCACCCTCACCCTGGCCTGTACTGACGCACACTACACTACACCCGCTGTACATACACAGACAAACTAATGCAGCCTTTAATCAGGCTCGATAGTGTGTTGTATTGTACAATATGATACAGCAGACTTTAACTTAACATGAGTGACATCACACAGCACACCATCACAGACGTCTGTAAATGTGCCAGACGCTATCAGACTCAGGTTTAGCCACAATGAAGACGTAGCTTATTAGCACCTTGGCAGGGCTTGAGTCGTAGTCAAATCACAAGTCTTCCAGTGAGGGGAGCTCCACTGCTAAAAGCTCCTCATTTGGTCAGTGACCAGTGATTCAGTAAAGTCAATTCAGTTTGAAAATTTGGTGTTAAAGATTTGTTCATAAGTCTCAAGTTTCTGGTTGATCTGCCGTTTTTCGAACAAACTGTCCGATTCTCTAACTGCTTGTGTTTTTTTACCCTGTCTGACTTTGCTGTAGCAATGTCACCGTGTTCCCAGATCAGCCATCGTATTGTTGCGTGCAAAACCATCACAACCAATACAAATGACGGCCAAAATAACAAAAGTAAGACCCAACTTGGAAAAAAACTGAATTAACCTTTTAAGTCGTCTTAAGTTTATAGCTCTGCATCTTATAGATGCTTAATATATTAAATATCATATATTGAATGACTTTATTTTCCTTCATAATCCTACATAAGTTGTCAACACCTCTGTTCTTCGCACGTGCACTTAACCAGTTTCTTTTCATGGATCATTTTTTTCTATTCTCACATCTCTGTTTTGGCTTGAGGGTTTTAAGGTTGGTTGTGCACTCAGCCTCTGTGAAGGGCTCACATTGACCAGAGCCTGCACCACTCCCATCCCACCCCCCTCATATGCAGGCCCAGGCATCTGGGATTAGCCAGCATCGTGTGCTGCGACCTGGAATGTATATTCCTGGCAGTGCTCAGGGTAAATTGCTGTAATCAGCCATTACTCTAATTCAGTCATTTACCCGACTTTACACATTCATCACTTTCATATAATTCTTGGCACACAGATGATGAATTGGAGTGTTTGTGTCCCACCCCATCCCCCCACCCTGCTCCCCTGCTGTAACGGCCCAGAAAACATGTCTCGCCAGGGGACCAAACTGGACCCCCCCTCCAGCGTCTTACAGCCTAATCACCAGCTCTGACCAGCCATTAGTCAGTCAGTTCAGACACCCTGACTCAACATCCGGTACCCCAACACCACCCCACCTTGCTCCCCAGCACACAGACCAGAAGGCGGGTGTGCTGCTGGGAGGTTGGCTAGGTGGAGTTGTGGCAAGGAACCAGGTCACTAGCTCCCTTATGACCATTACTGTAATTATAGTTGGCGTTGTTAAATGTTTTTTGTTGGGCCTATTGAGGTGGGGGGGTTGGTGCAATGCAATTAGGGAAGCCAAAGAAGGCGGTGGGAGGTGAGGGAGTTTTGGGTGAGACACAGGGTGAGTGAGGAAGCCAGAATGGGAGGAGGGAGCAGGTGATGGAGTGCGGGATTGAATTGTCAGTCCAGGTTATGATTAGGAGGCGCAGATGCGGCCATGTGAGAAATGAATTTCATGCCTGTTGATTCTGCGATTTCTCCTGGAATGTAGGGGTTTTGCTGGAGAGAGAGAGAGAGAGAG